>JAPMUY010000292.1:0-14517 GCA_026901105.3 Galaxias olidus | reverse complement strand
TTGATTGCACGTGTATCCCAACAGAGTAAGTAGCAGCCATTAGCTTTTTGATATTCACTGAAATGTTTTAATAATTTTTTTATGGAGGTTATACCCATTCAGTTAACTTGTATACAAAACAGACACTTCTTTAGTTACCTTCCAGATAATAGCTGCTTATTTTCATGATTATTGAGGGTGCTAGGTAAAAGAACACTACTGCCAGCTAGCAATGTCATCATTGAGACTGGCTTTAGGAAAATTAGGTTTTGTCCAAAATCTAAAGAAATAACATGATTTATTTATTTTCATGGTTATAATTTTGACTTGATCCCAAGATAGTGCTGGGGATCAAGTCAAGAATATAACTATGAAAATAAATAAATCATGTTGACAACAAATTTTGGACAAAATAACCTCCCTAAGGTAGTCTCAATGATGACATTGCTAGCTGCAGTGAGTGTTCTTACCTAGCACCCTCAATGTCTCCATCATGGCAATAAGCAGCTATTAATCTCTGGAAGGTAACCTAAAAGAAGTGGCAACACACATACAAGTTAACAGTGTAATAAGATATAACTTCCATAAAAAAATTATTAAAACTATTTCAGTGAGGTGCAAAAGCTAATAACTGCCCTACTTACTCTGTTGGGATGCACATTGCTGGCCTCCATCTTAGCCAGGAACTCAGTAGGGGAGAACTTGAACTCATTCTGCAGGTAGACCTTTAACAGTGCGTTGTAGTGGCTAGCATCATATGACACTCCTAAAAAAGGGATAAGAACAAATCAATAAACTGATCCTGTATTTTTCATATAGCTCATACAGTCAACTTCCCAAAGTAAATCTAACCTGTGTGGACATATTCAAAATATTCAGAAACATTAAGATCAGTATTTATTTCCCATTTGGTGTAAAAGGAAATTTGGGACAGCAAGGGAGCGTGTTTTAAACCTAGACATGACCCCTGTCTGCATGCTGGTTCTTACCCAGCTCCTGCAGCTTGTCCCAGATACGGTGGGCCAGCTCACTGCGCTCCTCAAGGGGCATCTCCGGCAGCAGAGACCCACAGCTCCTCAGCAGCAACAACGCCTGGTTACCACTGGGGTAGCCTGGAGAGAGAGAGATGGGAGGATAGGAGGAAAGAAGAGGAAGAGATAAGAGAACGGTCATCGTACATGGTTGAAAAGCTCAAGGAATACAATGACTAAAATTAACAAACTAAACTGGCAGAGTGCTTTAAAGTTTAGCTCCATGACCTTTGTACAGTACCTGCTCTGCAGATGTCATGGAAGATGCGTAGCAGCAGTGTCTTGGTGACTCGGCCTGTCCTCCTCACAGAGCTGTCCAGTTTGGCCAGCGCCCAGTCAAACTGCTGGGCCTGTTTAGAGCGCACCCCCAGGCTGGAATTGTCCTTTGATATGTCCTTTTGCTCAGGTAGTCCCCCGTACGCACGCACCCCAGCATAGGGCCACAAACACCTGGATGGACAATGTTAATTTAAGGATAGTGACAACCTATTGAACAATAACAAATAGAGTGCATACATACATAAACACACGTGTACTTGTACAATGTTAATTTCATTTTTAAAATAGTAGGCAGTACAGTAAATAGTTAATATATTTTTCATAGCTTTTTGACCTTGAACTGAGTTTTACAATCTATATGAAGCATTCAACTCCTCAGAGTTAGATCTGAACCTTGCATTACATTGGCCTGCTATTATAAAGCTGGTATAATATGGCTGAGCTGACTTGTTAGATGTCAGCTCTGCAAAGCTAAACGCGATGCCAACCTTGTAGCCTATGTTAAATGAGCTAAATGCATATATTTTTAGCTGAAAGACCGGGGGACGGAGTGGATGTTTAACACTGATAACTGAATGAACTATCATGAATGCCGTTATGTTTATTTAGCCACTGGTTGGGGGTTCAATGAGCTAACACTGTCACCGCTAACACAATATTTGATCATCGGTTTACACTGTAGTACCAACCTTGGCAATTGCCAATAGCATTGTAACTGACAGCTTTACACTCAACGAAATAAATTCATGAATGATCGTGCACCTTCACAACAATTCTTATTATCTCGTGATCACAGCACGTTTATGTTTTTAACTTTGACTGTCATTGACCCTCAATGACATTCGGTGCATCATGACAAAATGAAGCATGGACTACTTGTGTAACATTACGTTAGCTTGCTAGCATGACGCATTGATACCTGAAGGTATTGGTGGAACCAGGGGCAACTTGTCTGGCACAAACTCCAGTTCCTTTACTGCCAATAGCCCCGCTGTACACCCGACTGAGTGGTGGTCCATTTCTTTTAGTTCCTGTTATTTGTAGTAAGCCCGAAGGCGAAAACTTCAGTAGCCGGGCTGATCTCAAGAGCGCAGCCATGTTTTAGAAGAGGTTTGTGCGAGAAGGACATCCGTACCACGTGATCGGTCAAAGGACAACAGACGAGACCATTCAGAGAACCTTTGTTTTTAAGTATGATTTTCCAATCGTCTGTGGATATATTATTAGCTCGTATGAATTAGGCCTTATTGATCTCCATTATTAGTGTTCTCTCACTACATCTGTAAAACAGTTGTAGTGGCTTTCCCCTAATCTTTCTTAACCTTTACGGTTCGTTGTAAATAGTACGGTCGACAGGACCTTGTCAGTTCGGAAACTTTACTGCAGTCCTTCATGCGGACTTATTTACTGGGGCGCTTCTTGTTCAACACGCAATTTAATCATGATGAGTATTAGAAAGTTCCAAGTTAGAAAAGTTGTTCATCATTTTAGCATCGCCTGACTGTCTAGCAGAGTAAATAACTGGTCGCTTCGGGCCGTGAGTCAGTGGTTGACGAAGTATACAAATCCTGTAGCCTTACTTGAGTGAAAGTACAGATACCCTTGCTATATTACTCCACTAAAAGTAAAAGTCTTCAGTTTAAATTTCTACTTGAGTCAAAGTACAAAAGTAGGCTACCTAAAAGTAACAAGTACCAGGCCTATAATTGAGTATAGGCTAGTTATGTCTGTAAGGGGTTGTTGATATAACAAACATAGGGCCTAATGAAAAATACAGAAGGCAAACTTTCCTATTTGTAACAATATGGCATTCATTATAAACATGTTGCCCTTTCAATAATATTTCAATATTTCAAAAATATCTTTGAGATATAACCAAGTGTGTTGCAGTGCAAGAGACTGTCAGACATTTTGCTTATCAGAATCAGACTCTCATATTCAGATTCAGATTCAGACAACTTTATTGATCCCAAGAAGGGCAATTCATTTCATTTGCAGTTTACCCAGTTCATACACACGACTTAGACAAATACAATTGTTACATGAAGTAGTTACATGTCAGAGGCAAACGATCATCCTACATAGGTCAGTACAAAGAAGACAACAGAAACAAGTCAGAGGCAAACGATCATCCTACATAGGTCAGTACAAAGAAGACAACAGAAACAACAACAACGAGCAACAGCAATAAAAATAAAAGACATAAGTTACAGTTCATATAAATAGAGTTTGTAATGAAGTAACACTCTTTTAAAATGGCTACTGTCGGATATCCTGATAGCAGAAGGGATGAAGGACTTATTATATTGGTTTGTTTTCCTGAGGGGCACCTTATACCGTCGACCTGAGGGCATTTCAGTGAATTCGCTGGACAGAACATGGTCATATTGGCTGATAATTCCCTTTGCTTTCTCAGCCACCTGTTTCTCCCAAAGGGAGCATAGATTTCTTTGCTAAAGTCCAATTATCTTTGACAAGACTCGTGTATTATCCTATCGATCTAGCTAACATCTTAAGTGTGTTGTATTATTCTATAGGATCTTTTAGACAAACCATTTTCTCCACATCAAAGTAACGAGTAACGAGTGAAGATATCACACAAAAATAGTGGAGTCAGAAGTAGGATATTTTAGTTTGAAATGTAGTGGAGTGAAAGAAAAACGTCTCCCAAAATGGAGACACTTGAGTAAAGTGTCCAACTGGTTCAAAACTCTGCTGCTCTGCTTCTCACCTCCACAAAATCTTCTGAGCACGTACTTTTTAACCTTCACTGGCTTCCGGTCAGCCAGCGCATCATCTACAAAATCCTTCTCCTCACCTACAAAGCTTTACACAATTTGGCCCCTCCCTACCTCACTGAACTGCTACAACCATACCATCCTACTCGGACACTACATTCCGCTGCAATTGGTCATTCCAAAAGCAAAACTAAAGCATTTTGGGGAGGGTGCATTTTCTAGGGCAGCACCTAAACTTTGGAACTCTCTCCCTCCTCTAATTCGTAATTCCAACTCGCTGTCAATCTTTCAAACCCACCTTAAAACATATCTTTTCACCCTAGCATACCCTAGTTAACTCTGTTCAGAATCCGGTCCCTTTCTTTTACTGATACTATCCTTTTGCTTACATATAGTTAGAAATGTTGTTGCTGTCTGTCTGTTTAACTATTTCAGTCTAATTGTTTATTTGTGTCATGTTATCTATGTTGATGCTGTGAAGCGACTTTTGGTTTTAGAAAAGCGCTATATAAATAAAATGAATTATTATTATTAAAATTAATTATTAAAGTACAGATACTGTAGTGTGACCGGCAATTGAGGTTGTGTATTCAAACTGTCATGTATTGATCAAAACATCATTCATAATCACTTATGAACATAGTTATAACTTAAGCATGAAGCATTCATGTTACAAGTGAATGAAAGACTCAGACCCTAAAGGCTTACATAAGCTTGCATAAGCTACAAAGCACACCGGTGCTGAACTACGCGTGTCAAAACAGACGCTCCTATTGTTTTCTATATACTATCCACATTTAACGGTGCCGGGGTTGCAGCTGAAAGAATAAGTAAAAAATTGTCTTACACGCCATAAGAAAACATCTAAGCAAAATATTTATTTAACGAAATGTATAATTCTAATTATAGTCAGATCTACTTGGGCCGATGGGCAGTGATATTGATATGCCTTTTAATGCCTTGCCCACAGTCTGCAATGTTTTTGCCAGCTTCCTGTCTCTGGCAGCTACAACAGCAAGGGAGTAGGTTTGTGTATAGATGATAGGGACATGTCCATACCAGTTTTTGCGTATTGAGAAAGGATTTTATTTAACCAGGTAGATCAAAAACATTGATGGTCCTAAAACAGGTTTGAAAAGTACAATTTGAATCGGAAGATAAATTTCAGTTTTTTGGCCTTTATTTTGTGCTTAGATTTCAAGCCAAAAAACAATACATTTTATTTTGCCTATATTTAAAAAAACCTGTTTTAGCCACAATAGCTACATTTCTATCTAGTCCGCTCACATACTCTCCAATTCACAGCTAGAGGGCCTGTCTGTGGCTGGTTGTCTCCCGTGGGGCTGTTTTGAAGAAGCTGATTGGCACCTTCTGGGGGTCAAGCTGGGAAAAGGTCACCCAGATGGGGTGTTGTCAGATGCTCGACGGGCCACTGTGGTTCCGTACACTGCGTCATAACCAGTGGAGGTCCGGCCAGGTCAACATGTGCCATGCTGCCTTTCTATTTCTTCAACATCTCTTCTATGACATGTCAGTGCACATGCACATTCACACAGAGCTGTCTACAGTATTTACACACACAAACGGCAACCGGCCCTTTCACAAACATTTATGGAAGGCACATACATGCACATCTATACACAATCACACAGACACACACACATACACACAGCATCCACAAAACCCCTGCCGACAGACAGACATCCAAACTGTATGGCAGACAGTTTTAGTCAGAACCAGTGGTGGATGTGCCTTGGAGGCTGGTCCTGTTTTCTGTCACCTGTCATCTGGTGGGCACTGCTTTCACGCTGTGTGTGTAGGGGTGTGTGTGGAGGGGGACCTGTCCCTACCACTGCCCATCTCTTACTGCCCCTAGCCCCTCTACCCTGAGTAAAATAGGTTGGGAGAGGAACAAAAAGTACCAAGGGGGAAGAAGGGGAACCCTACCTCCAAATAATAAAAAAATACTAGAAAAAAACTACAGGACGTTGTTTCAGATGATGTAAAGAAAGAAGCTTTTGAAATGAATATTCTTTTTACACGGCACATATTTTACACAGCACACATTCTCACACAACTCTCTTAGCTCTCGTTTCTTTGTTGTCAGGCAACCACATTCTCTGTTTTATAATTCAACTAAAGACAATCTTCGTTATGATCATGCATTACAGATCATGCTGGTTTTCTGTCACCATGGGGTAAGAAAAGGGCAGGCGTGGGGGCTTTCGTTTTCTCACTCCTCTCCAGAAGCTGTCTGCCTGTCAGATTGCAATAGAGATGGTCTCCACCAACACCAGTAGACAGCTGCAGGGAGGTCAGAGAAGGGTTAAATAAACACATTTCACCAAACTGACTAACCTACTGTATTTGTTTAATTGTTTGTCTTACCATTGAGAGACAATATTATTTCCTATGTTGTTATTTCCTAATTGCAAATAAACAGGTCTAATTTATGAACCTGATGCCTCTTGTGGAGGACGTTGACTTGATCAAAGCAGTGTTTTTTTGTCAGCGCTGTTGTGATAGAAGAGGAGAAGGACGTTTCTGTGAATTAGGAAGCCCTGGAGACAGGATGGAATACCCGATGAAGGCAAGGAAGATCAGAGAGTGCAACCTACAAAGCACAAACACATGGCAACAGGCATTTCTCTCTCTCTCTCTCTCTCTCTCTCTCTCTCTCTCTCTCTCTCTCTCTCTCTCTCTCTCTCTTTCTATACCGCCACGTCTCAATGCCTTTTTCCTGAATGAACTCATGAAAGAAAAGAAATGTTCTACCCCTCTCAGCATGAATGCATCTGTGGTAGCTTATGTATAATTGATCGCTATTATCCATTATTGAACGTTTATTTTCACTTTTCCTCTATAAACCTCTCTCCTTCCTCCGTGTAATTGACAACCTCTCCCAGGTCGGTCGATCCATATAAACAAATCTCTCCGGTACCTGCTGCCGGAGGGAGGTCGGGGTTAGTTGGGGGGTGCAGTGCAGAGTGAGATCTGCAAAAGCACAGGTAGATGGGGAGCCAGCCTGTGACCTGATGGCTGTGTCTATCGGACCAGCAGTATATCAGTTTACCTGAACAGGTCAAAGGGCCAACCCCCAACTCTGCCTTGTTCCAGCTCGAGATCTATCTCAGCTCCCACTCTGTTCTCTGCCACCTGGGAGTCGTTTCTTTGCTATTGCCAAGTCAAGGGCTTTTTTCTTCCTCACTTGCCCCTCCCCCCTTTGTTTAGTTTATTCTTTCACTATATCTGTCTCTTTCTTGCTACCCGCAGCGGGTGTCTACAAGAGTGAGACTCTCCTTCCCTCAATCACTTTTCCTTTCCCCTCTTCATCTCCCTCTCCGCTATCACAGCATCCCTACGGGAGAGGACTTTGAGACGAGTGAATGGTACAGTTCTGCCGCACTCGCCCTATGCTCCGTCTTCTTCTTGGCAACCTCCAGCCTTCTGTCCCCCACGAGTGAGAGATGGAGAAAGTGAGAGAACACAGATGGGAGGCAGGGAACAGACATAGAGAGATAGAGAGAAATGTGTCTGTCTCCCCAAGGACGGGTCCCTGTCTGTTTACATCAGGAAGTGAGAGTGTGATGACGTGTGTATGTGTGTGTGTGTGTGTGAGTGTGTGTGTGTGTGTCTGCGTGTGAAGGTACTTGTTGTACACCACATGACCCTGATGAGATGAAGTGTCACACATGTGAAGATCACAAGTTGGCGCTGGTGGCAAAGAAACAGGACACTCAAAACACTGAGATGACACCAGGGATACTGGTGTGCTTATATTTTGTGTTTGTGTGTCTGCGTGTGTTTGTGTGTTTGTTTGTGTGAACTTACAATATTAAATTAGAAGCTATAGAATTATTAACAAAATGGCTGACCCCTGGCCCCAACGAGACGAGGGACATAAATAAAAATAAAAATAAATAAATAAAAACCTATTGCATTTCACAATGGCACTATAACGACAAGTTTGGGGTCCTTGCTAGACGTGCAGATATATAGCTTTTTGAGTTTGCATTTTCTCCCTATTTTTGTGTGGGCAAGTTTGGAAAATTGGCTACTGTGGTAACACCCAGACAGATAGCTGTGAGTCCAGAGGAAAGCACTAAAAACTAAATCCAATGAATTATTATTAAAATACATCTTTTTTGAATGTGAAAGAGACGTTCAGAAATTTTTTTGCAAAAACTTTTATTTTGAACCCTGTAAGGACGTCACTTGGACGTCAACAGTGGACGTTTAAAAGACATCTTGGTTGAATGTTCAAAATACGCTCAGAAAAGACATCGCAAAAACGTTCATTTTCAAACCCTGTAAGGAGGTCACTTGGACATCAACAGTGGACTTTTAAAATATGTCTCTGTTGAACTTCAAAAAGAGGTTTAGGAAAGACGTTGCAAAAACTTTCATTCTGGCTTCTCGGTGGACGTCTTTTGAATGACCGACAAAGACGTTCAGAAGACATCTTTTCAACGTGTCTTTGCTCAGTGGGAAGTGGGAGCGAAGAGGCAATAGGCATAGGGCTGAGTGATTTTTCGATTTTGATTATAATTTTGATTACATTTCCAAAGATTGCGGTTATAAATTTGACCTTTAGTCATTTTTTTTCCTCTGTCAACCGAACTGATTACAATCCAATGATGGCAATCACACAGCTGGACTTCTCTTTATGGGGAAAACACGTTCACGCTAAAGGCATGCCCACAGTTTTGTAAACAAACTAGTTGCTAGCTAGCAGTAAGTACATATTGTATACGTTTCCGTAATCTCCGGTAGATGGAAATAGCTTAATTTCAAAATGAGCCAAATCATCAACGCAAACAGCCACACAAACGGGATAGTTGACAAAAAAAGGTACACATCATCTGTCGTCTGGAAGGTTTTTTTTATGTATAATCTGACAGCACACAAAACCTGGACTCTTCTTAACTAACGTTTTTCACCATGCTCCTGCAGTCTATACACACTAGGTTAGGAGAGAGCAGTTGTCTCCCCTTATTGTTGTAGTATTCAGTTTATTTGCAGTTGTAGCATGTTGCAGGCAGTTTAGGAATAGTTAAGTTAGGACCTGTAGTTTTGTTTCTTTGATTTTACAATCTGCACGTGCCGCTCTTCTCAAGGTTGTTTGGTATTGTTCACGTTTTTAGCACTTGTTACAATAAATGCACTCCCACCTGGGGGTTTCTTCACTATACATCCCGGTTTGGACATTCCCTCATTCACTTAACATCACACTCGCACGAACACGGGCTGTTGCCCTCCCCTCCATACTCCTAGCGTTACCATCATGGAGGGGAGGTTGTAACATCCTGGAAACGTCCTGAAATACAATATAAGCCATCAAAATTTAATCTGGACTGTCCCAAATAAAAAATCCTAGTTTTTCTACATTATCATTAGTTTAAATTGTATTAAGTATGTAGGTAAATTGCATAGCTTAGCACAAAGACTATAAGCAAGCGGACACAGGTAGCATGCTAACAGCAACCGCTGCCTTACAGTATTTGTGCTAAGCTAGGCTAGTGCAATTTACTTACCAAGTTACCTAAATAACTCATTGTTGGATGTACAATCATAAGATTGATTTTGATCATCTCATCTGACTTGAGTTGAAACCCCTATGTCAGCTGCGGCTGTTGCGAGGTCAGAAACTGTCGGTCCAGCTCCCTGGCCCAAAGCATTTTTCTCAGATGGCACTGCCTAAACTGTACAATGAGGTTGAGGAAGGGTCGAGGAAGAGCTAAAAAATGTGTCTATTTCACCACTACAACAGATGTGCGATCCAGTTAGATTACAATCATTTTTTCACTTACAATGTATTGTCTCAAGTGTACTTTCTTTCATAATGCGTACATAGGTGTTGAAATAAATACATTGTGCAATCAGATGCAAATGTGCCAAAAACACTTTGATAGAAGTTTTGGACCTTCTGGATTCTACAAGTTTTAGTCAACACCAGAAATGACATATAATTATATATAATCGAGATATTAATCGTAATTGAGTGATATTGGAAAATGTATCGTGATAAAATCTTTTGGTCATATCGCCCAGCCCTACTGAGGCGTCTCTGGTGGGGGTACGCAGGACTTTGGGGTCCTCTTAACAGCTACGTCAACCCCCAACTCCACAGGCACAAAGACACAGGACACCGGGATGATGAACGCAGCGATGGTCTCGAGGTGAGGAGGCTCGAACTGCCGGGACAGGGAGTCAGGCTTTGTATTCTTTGAGCCAGGCCGGTAGGTAAGTGTGTAAAAAATCTGGCTGAAGAATATGTCCTATTGGGCCTGCCTTGGGTTGAGCCTTTTAGCCTCTCCCTGATAAACTCCAGGTTCCAGTGGTTGGTCAGGCCTACTACCGGATGTGACAACCCCTCCAACCAATGTCTCTATTCCCCCAACGCCATCTTCACAGCAAGCAGCTCCCGGTTTCCAACATCATAGATGTTGCCTGTGTGGAGGGGTGCGTCAACCTGATATGTATCCGGAAAGGAGATGAGTGGAAGATGAAATGTTTGGAGAAAAAGGCCAAAACCCAGGCCAATCTGTTCCTCTGATCAGGGGGTGCAAAAGGTGGGTGCTAACCACAGCCTTTATTCTGTTTTTTCCCACCATAACAAATTTCGATAGGGATCACTGGATAATCGTGCACATCCCCATATATACACCTAATAAACACCCGTGCTGCTTCCACCAATGCCGCAGGCCAAACCAAGCACTCATGGATCATGGACCGCATACACCCAGAATCCAGTAGAGCCTGGTGTGTCCCCGGAATTTGGTACGTCGCCCCGGCGGAAGGGGTCGGCATGCCGGAGACGTGGACGACCTGCCCCAACTCCGTCAACGGGCACTCCTTCCGGAATTGGTCAGGCCGAACACATCGCCAGCATCCCTCCCAGGCGTTGGAGGACCTGTTCCCCTCCCTCCCCAGGAGCGTGCCCCAGGCGCCTGCTCCATGCCGAGGGCACCAGACGCTCCGCCGGATGATCGCTCGGCCTCAGCTTACCATCCTGCGCGCAGCACTGGGATAGAACAGCTCCTACCACCATGTCGGATGCATTCACCTCCACAATGAACAGGAGCTTGGGATCTGGAAGCTGGAGGATTGAAACAGAGGTAAAAAGGGAATTGAGGTCCTCGAAGGCTGCCCCTGGTGTCATCTGGAAGGGGCAAGAGGGCTTGTTCGGCAGGGCGGAGAGAGCTGCTGCCAGGGCCCCGAACACCCGTATGAAGCACTGATAGAAAACGTTGGATATCCTTTACAGATCTAGGAGCAGGCCACCATTGGAACTGCCTGGAACTTAGTCGGGTCCATCTCAAGAGCTCCAGCTGAGAGGCTGTGATCTAAGAAGGCCGCAGTGGATGTATGGAAATTGATTTCTCTGGTTTCACTTAGAGATAATAATAATAATAATAATATTCATTTTATTTAGTTTTTAGCACTTTTCTAGATACTCAAAGCGCTTTACACAAATTGGTCGCCAATTAATACCACAGAACGAACAACGAATGGACTGACATCTATCAAACACAGTCTGAGTGATACCACGGCAGCCAATTTGCACCAGACTTGCTCACACACATAGGACACACAGACCGACTCCAGTTGAATTGGCAGTGACTGGTCAGGGCACTGGTAGGAGGATGCGGCATGTTTTTTGATGGTGGGAGGAAACCGGAGTAAACCCACACAAACACAGGAAGAACATGCAAACTCCACACAGAAAGGCCCTTGGCTGAGTTGGGGTTTGAACCCAGGACTTTCTTGCTGTGAGGCAACAGCGCTAACCACTGAGCCACCGTGCTGCCCGAAGATGAAACGGCTCAAGAGGAGCCGTTCAAGCACCCTCCATCCAGAAATGCTGAACATTCGTGTGTCGTGTACTGGTGAAAATGAGGATGTCATCAAAGTACTGAAACACAACCAGGTTCAACATGTCCTGAAGCGTGTCTTTGATCAATGCCTGGAAGACAGCAGGCGCATTGGTCAGGCCAAAGGCCATGACCAGGTGATCATGATGCCTGCTGGCGGTGTTGAAGGCCGTCTTCCACTCATCTCCTTTCCGGATACGTATCAGGTTGACGCACCCCTCAGGTCCAGCTTGGTACACTTGAGTCTCTCAAACGCTCCGCCATATCAGAGACACAGGGCACTGATTAAGAATGGTCACCGTGTTTAGCCCCTTGTAGTAATAACATGGCCAAAGTCTCCGGCTTTCTTGTCTTACGAAGAAAAAAACGTCTCAGTAAAGGTTGTGGAAGGCCAGATAACACCACAGGCCAACGCGTTGCGAATGTAATCCTACATTGCTGTCTGTTTGAACCCAGAGTATAAAACCTTCCTCTTAGCGGCACCGCTCCTGGCAGAAGGTCGATGGCACAGTTGTAGGCCCGGGGAGGAGGAAGAGTAGTGGCGTACTGCTTGCTGAAGGTAGCTGAGAGGTTGTGGTATTCCGGTGGAACGGAGGACAGTGCCTCTTAGGCTACTGGGACTGAGAGAAGACAAGCCTACTGGCAATTGCATCAACTTCCATCGTCAGGCGTCCTCGTTTCCCATCTCACGACGATGGCATGCATAGACAACACAACTCCCTCATCACCTGTCACGCTCCTGGGTGGAAAGCTGGGTATGAGACCACTGCATCAGGACCTCCTCGAAGTTGACTTGGGGCGCGTGGGCAGAATGATGGTCCCCAAAGAGAGGTCCCTTCCAAAGCACAAATGCAGCTCCCTGGCACTGCTAATCCCGACGTCGCTCCCTCTGCCGATGGTCAATCCGGATAGCAAGGGCGATGAGACTCCAGATCGATCGTGTTTTCCCGCACAGCCAGCCAAACCGCCGTTGCCCAGGTCAGCACCCGACCGGTTAAGAAGGAGATGAGGTGGGCTACCCGGGCTCGCTCTGAGGTGAAGACGGAGGTCTGGGTCTCACACGCCAGGGTGCACTGGATCGCGAATGTATCGTAACTGTCAAACCCAGTTGCAGACTAAATAATTAAAGTTAGGTGTGTAAACCCAAAAAAACCAAAAAGGGGCAGATATACACACAAGGAAAAATTACTCAGAACAAAAGGTTTCACTTCGAATCGAAAAACTTTGTTTACTCACACAAAAGCGATTTAATGACTAATCAAAGGACAACCAATAACACAGTAAAAACATTCCAACAGAAACAGATGCAAATCATAAAATGAATTATGCTGGGCGCCGACATGTTGATGAGGAAGCCTGACTGGCACGCCGCATCACTCTGCTGGTTTGAGGAGCCTCCTGTCTTGCATCCAGTCCCTGTCAGTCGTTCCATAAAGAAAATATTATTTCTACACTGCTGTGAGCGTTCCCTTAGAAGCCCCAGGCCCAGCCTAGAGCAGCGCTCTTGACAACTATGTCCACCAGAACACACACACACACACACACACACACACACACACACACACACACACACACACACACACACACTAATACCGTGTACAAATTCGATCCGTGCCTATAGACGAGCTCTAAACTCTCCTTTCACATGAGTATGATCAAGTGAACAGGGAAGTCTTCCCACCCAAGTTTAGCAAACATACTACCCTCATGGCACACTCATACTATAATGTTAATGCAACCAAGTACATGCATAGCGATTGTTCATGTTGCAGCTGCCTAGGTATATTATCAGTCATATTGCCTATATTTCCTATCCTCCTCTATGTAGCCTAAATATCACCTCATATCTATATTCTGCTGTGACTAACATTTATTTTGTTTTCCCTGTTCTTGTTCATTCTGTTCTTACACAGTATGTCTGACACAGAGTATATCTCCCCACAGAACGAATCAAGCAGTTAGTGCGATCAGACAGTACCCCGTCACATTTGATTCTACACACGCGCACACACACACACACACACACACACACACACACACTATAATGATACATCATTATATCTATATGTGAAGGGAAAAATCTTCATGCTTCAACACCTAGTACCTAGTTTGCTTTTGCTGTGTGCGAGTGCGTGTTGGTTTGCGCGCCAGTCTATCGTTCTCATTGGTCTCCTCAAACCTCTGCCCGCTCTTTGAACTGCTGGAGCGTGAAGACAGAGCGTGTGTTTATGTTTGCAATATGGTCTTATCATGGCAGCTATCGGTGTGTACCCTCTCAGACAGAGAAGGGGGACAGGGCAGCATAATGAACGGCGGATTAAGTCTGCTTCCCTGGTCATTGTCCCCCCCGCCCCTCTCTAAATCTTTCTCTATTTTGCTCTTTCCTCCTCTCTCTCCCGCTCTCTCGATCCGACTCTCTTCTCTTATTGTCCTTTCTTCATTCCTCTCAATCTCTCTTACTTCCTCTTGCAGCACGTATCCATCCTCATTTCCCCTCAAAAGCCAATCCAGCGTGAAGATCTTCACCCCCTTGACACACCATCTTACTACCTTTCAGCCTATTTTTTCCCTGTACTCTCTCTTTCTGTCTCTCTCACACTGTCACGCCGGGGGCTC
>JAPMUY010000291.1:0-14489 GCA_026901105.3 Galaxias olidus | reverse complement strand
CTGATATCTATAGATGCAGCTCACCTCTCTGATATCTATAGATGCAGCTCATCTCTCTGATATCTATAGATGCAGCTCATCTCTCTGATATCTATAGATGCAGCTCACCTCTGATATCTATAGATGCAGCTCACCTCTCTGATATCTATAGATGCAGCTCACCTCTCTGATATCTATAGATGCAGCTCACCTCTCTGATATCTATAGATGCAGCTCATCATGGTCCCCATCGTGTCATTAACCATGGCAGAGAAAATAGAGGGAGACAGAGAGAGAAGGGGAGACAGAGAGAGTGAGGGGAGACAGAGAGAGTGAGGGGAGGACAGAGAGAGTGAGGGGAGACAGAGAGAGTGAGGGGGAAAGTCAGTGAGGATGAGGGGGAGACAGAGAGAGTGAGGGGGACGACAGAGAGAGTGAGGGGAGACAGAGAGGAGGAGGGGATTAATGTGCTTTAAAAATGATCCCTAAATATCAGAACCTCAGACGGAGGACATTGTCATTTTATTGTTGATAGAGAAATCTTTTTTTAATCTAGATTTGAGACTGTACAATTTAATGAGTTTGACATACAAAGTACAACTGAAAATGAAAATAATTTTCTGGCTCCAATCCAAACTACAGTAGAGTGAGAGTTGCACCAAGGGCAGTGTGGGAGTGACTCAGCAAATGAACACAGGTGGGAACGCAAAGTTTTGTGTGTGTTTGATAAGCTCTTTGTCAACAAGGACACCCACAGAATTATGTCTTAACAAGATTTAAAAATGTACACATTCCCATCGAATAATGGTACTATTATTTCACAGTATTTAAAGCAATTATGCTATTATTGCACAGTGTTTAAACACTGCAATAATGTACTATCATTACTTTAAAGTAATGATAGTATTATTAAGCACAGGTTATGTTCTAAATAGGTTAGGGTTAGGTTATTAAACAGCTTATAGTCTATATAGTTTAGCGTTAGGGTTAGGATATTAAACAGGTTATAGTGTATATAGTTTAGGGTTAGGTAATAAACAATAGTGTATATAGTGTATATAGTTTAGTGTATATAGGTTAGGGTTAGGGTAAGGTAAAAACAGGTTATAGTGTATATAGTTTAGGGTTAGGTAATAAACAGGTTATAGTGTATTTAGTTTAGGGTTAGGGGTTATAGTGTATATAGTTTAGTTAGGGTTATAAAAACAGGTTATAGTGTATATAGTTTTTAGGGTTAGGGTTGGGAATAAACAGGTTATAGTGTATATAGTTTAGGGTTAGGGTTAGGTAATAAACAGGTTATAGTGTATATAGTTTAGGGTTAGGGTTAGGTAATAAACAGGTTATTGTGTATATAGTATATAGTTTTATAGGGTTTAGGGTTAGGATATTAAACAGGTTATAGTGGATGACCCTCCCCCCATACCGGCTGGTTTGTCCTGTCTGCAGTGTTCTGTAGGACTGACCTGGTGGATGTCTTCCTGTTCACAGGGGACGGAGAAGGTGAAACCAAGACACAGTCTGTCCTTTATCCTCTGCACAGACCAGAAAGTCAGACAGACAGAAGGACAGACAGACAGACAGGCTGGCTGTTACGTGGTCAAATTACTGACCCAGGCACAGGAGTGAGGGAGAAACAGATACAGAAAGACAGAGGAAGAGATAGATAAAAGAACAGAGGGAGAGAGAGACAGACAAGAGGGAGAGAGAGGGAGGGAGAGACAGAGAGAGAGGGGAGGGAGAGAGACAGATAAGGAGGGAGAGTGAGACAGAGAAAAAGGGAAGGTGAGAGGGAGAGACAGCTAGAGATAGGAACAGAGGTAGCGGGGAAAAAGAGGGACAGAGAGAGAGGGAGAGAGAGGAACATAGAGGGTAATATTTCCAAACATTTCAAAATATTCTAAACTCTTTCTGCAAAACCTTACACAAACGTTAGTTCAGCAAACACATGCTCTCAGTGTAATTATCTCAAGTCATCACAATCTAAACTCAAAGAGCACACCTTTCTCCAGGTGAAACACTGAGCATCTAAATGGTTAACACACCAATCAGAATGGCACGGTCCACACAGTGAACCGGGCCTGGAGTCCATGTAGAGACGAGGCGGGCCTGGAGTCCATGTAGAGACGAGGCGGGCCTGGAGTCCATGTAGAGACGAGGCGGGCCTGGAGTCCATGTAGAGACGAGGCGGGCCTGGAGTCCATGTAGAGACGAGGCGGGCCTGGAGTCCAAGTAGAGACGATGCGGGCCTGGAGTCCATGTAGAGATGAGGTGAGGAGACTGTAGATGCTGATGCTGAGTGACCTGTACATTTGCTGCATTTCAAAATACTTTCAAGGTTTAGGAAATTGGGTATTTTACTGTGCATGGACTCTTCCTTACATGTTTTGTCACAGTGACATTTCAGCAGTCAGGTTTTTGACCAACACAGCATATAGTGGTATTCCCTTAAACATTACTGTAGGAGTTATTTACTGTATTACAGTACTGCTTTCCACATCTCTGTTCCTCAAGGGGGTATCTGGATAGTCAGGGCTGTGATTTTACAAAAGTTCCAAATTATTAATCTGAAAATGTATTTTAAACATTTTAGCAGTATCTTGAATTAACCCCTCCAGTGTGTAGCACAGTCATGCAGTCTGTGTTTTTGACAGCTTGTGTGTGCTTTAACTGTTTCTAAACTTTGAATTGGACTTAGAAGTCAGATGTGGGTGTGAGTTAAAAAAATTGTGTGTGAAGATTTAAGAAAGTGGTGAGTTGTTCCAGCAACTGAGAAACACTGTAGTGAAGGCGAAGGCTTTAGTGGCTGATATTTATGGCCAGGCATCATACAAATTTGATTGCTTTAATTTATGTAAAAAAAAATAAGTAAATAAATAAAAGAAAATATTATATATATATATATATATATATATTAGACAAATATGCTTTTCAATTGAACATATTCATTTTACCTTATTAACCAATTAACTAATTTAACCTTGAACCTGCAGCATGGTGGTTCAGTGGTTAGCACTGTTGCCTCACAGCAAGAAGGTCCTGGGTTCAATCCCAACCTGACCCAAGGGCCTTTCTGTGTGGAGTTTGCGTGTTCTCCCCGTGTTCGCGTGGGTTTCCTCCCACAGTCCAAAAACATGCAGGTTAATTGATGACTCTGAATTTCCTGTAGGTGTGAATGTGAGTTTTTGCTTGCCTATGTGTCAGCCCTGTGATGGACTGGCGACCTGTCCTGGGTGTACCCCGCCTCTCGCCCTGTGTCGGCTGGGATAGGCTCCAGCCCCCCCGCGACCCTACAAAGGATAAGCGGTATAGCTAATGGATGGATGGAACCTTGAACCTTTGTCTTACCTGCTCTAGTAGTTTTCACTGTTTAATACATAAATAATTCAGAAGAAATGAATCACAAGAAAATTTAAATATTGGTCTCGTCTCACAAGGAAAGAGTCAACATCAATTTAGTTTAGTTTAATCAATCTTAATAAACATTCACTCACTTCTAGTAGCACATAAAACTAAAACGCTATTCTTCTCAGTGGTAGCCTATATAAAAAAGAGCGACAGGCCACGCAGGAAGTGCTGGAGGAAGCTAACGTTTGTAGCGCCCCTTCCAGTGTGAGAGGAAGCTAACGTTTGTAGCATCTCTTCTAGTGTTAGAGGAACTAACGTTTGTAGCACCCCTTCCAGTGTTAGGGGAAGCTAACGTTTGTAGTTAGTGCCCCTTCCAGTGTCAGGGGAAGCTAACGTTTGTAGCGCCCCTTCCAGTGTTAGAGGAAGCTAAGTTAGCTTAGCTAACGTTTGTAGCGCCTTCCAGTGATAGAGGACGTTATTGTTTGTAGCGTCTCTTGAGGAAGCTATCGTTTGTAGCGTCGCTTGCGCGCCCCTCTCTGGCTGGGTGGCCTGTCCGAGTACTGGCGTGTGAAGTCGATGAGGCAGTCGCTGGCCTCAGAGATTGGGGTGAAGGCACGGATAGGAGAGGTGCTCACTCTAAACGCAGGAGGGGCATCACCAGTCCCTCCTCCTCCTCTTCATCATCGTTGTTGTCATGGTGAGGACGACTGTTGGTTTGGCTACAACACAGATACAGCCCATAGACCTGGTCAGCATACTGTCAATGGAGCGGGGAAACCACTGCTCAAAGTTGCAGTCACCAGTACTCTTCAACATAGTAACCGCACAGCTATTATAATCACTATAGTTACCACAGAATAATTGTTGTTAGCAGTGTTTGACTTATTCTGTCTGATTCTGTGTGGAGCTCCTTGGCACAAACACACTCTCTTACTTTGGTTTAGTCTTCAAAGTGCTCTCGTGTGGTCTGTCCTCAGTGGTCACTGAAAAACAGTGTTTAAACCATTAAAACAGCGTTTAAACTATTAACCTATTAAACTATTAAAACAGCGTTTAAACTATTAACCTATTAAACTATTAAAACAGCGTTTCACATCAGCAGCAGACAGAGATCATGACAAAGGCAGCGTGAAATATAACCCCTGGGTTTAGGAGTTTTGATGTACACGACCGTCAATAGTTCTAAGACTTCTGCAGCAAAAGGTGTTTCATGGTTTAAACTATCTACTAAGAGTTCTTTAATCTATCTTTATATCAAGTTTAAACCATTGACCATAAAACATCAAAGACGTTTTAGTGAGAAATTCAAACTATTGACCATCTAAGACTACTCATTGTGTTTAATGATATAGTTTAAATTTAAGACAAAGACCAAGTTAGTGACCAGCAATAGCGCGAGTTCAAACCAAACTCTGAGAGCATTGTTGCTCTTCTGCATCACAACTCACCTGAGTCTCTGCTCTCTGATTGTTCCAGTGCTGACAGCAGGTTAACAGCCTGTAGAGGTCAGGGGTCAAAGGTCAGACACAGAAAACAAACTCCTGAGGAGATGTGTTGTGATCCAGTTTAGTTTTGAGAGAGAGAGAGAGAGAGATATATATAGACAGATATATATATATATAGAGAGAGAGAGAGGGAGCGAGAGAGGGGTATATGGGTTATACCTGTCTCTGTCTTTGGATGCAGTCCTCCAGATACTCTCTGAGAGAAACACACGACAGATGAAACACTTCTCTCTGCTGACACACACATACAATATTCATATAATCATATGAAATACATATGAAAAAAATACATGTTTCTCGGTCAGTCAGCCAGCCTGTCAGTCAGTCAGTCAGTCAGTCAGTCAGTCAGTGTGTGTGTGTGTGTGTGTGTGTGTGTGTGTGTGAGGATCCTACTTGGCAGAGCTGGATGAGCTGGGCTGTCAGTCAGTGTGTGTGTGAGGATCCTACTTGGCAGAGCTGGATGAGCTGGGCTGTCAGTCAGTGTGTGTGTGAGGTTCCTACTTGGCAGAGCTGGATGAGCTGGGCTGTCAGTCAGTGTGTGTGTGTGTGAGGATCCTACTTGGCAGAGCTGGATGAGCTGGGTGAGCAGTCAGTGTGTGTGTGTGAGGATCCTACTTGGCAGAGCTGGATGAGCTGGGCTGTCAGTCAGTGTGTGTGTGTGAGGTTCCTACTTGGCAGAGCTGGATGAGCAGTCAGTCAGTCAGCCAGCCTGTCAGTCAGTCAGTCAGTCAGTCAGTCAGTGTGTGTGTGTGTGTGTGTGAGGATCCTACTTGGCAGAGCTGGATGAGCTGGGTGAGCAGTCAGTGTGTGTGTGTGAGGATCCTACTTGGCAGAGCTGGATGAGCTGGGCTGTCAGTCAGTGTGTGTGTGAGGTTCCTACTTGGCAGAGCTGGATGAGCTGGGCTGTCAGTCAGTGTGTGTGTGTGTGTGTGTGTGTGTGAGGTTCCTACTTGGCAGAGCTGGATGAGCTGGGCTGTCAGTCAGTGTGTGTGTGTGAGGATCCTACTTGGTCAGTCAGTGTGTGTGTGTGAGGATCCTACTTGGCAGAGCTGGATGAGCTGGATGAGCAGTCAGTCAGTCTGTGTGTGTGTGTGTGTGTGAGGTTCCTACTTGGCAGAGCTGGATGAGCTGGGTGAGCAGTCAGTGTGTGTGTGTGTGTGTGTGTGTGTGTGTGTGTGTGTGTGTGTGTGTGTGTGTGTGTGAGGTTCCTACTTGGCAGAGCTGGATGAGCTGGGCTGTTCCACTCCAATGATCTCTCCCTTCCTGGTCCTCTTCCTGCGGGGCTTCAATGACACTGAAACAACAACAATAACAACAACAACACAGTAACATTACAACACAACAACATTACACTGAAACAACAAGACCACTGCACACTGAAGGAGACTGTTTGGTGTGTGTGTGTGTGTGTGTGTGTGTGTGTGTGTGTGTGTGTGTGTGTAGGACCTTGCTGTGGGTTAGGCTGCCTCTGGCTGTGGCTGTGGGATGGGGCTGGGCCTGAGGTGCCGTCGCAGTAGGCAGCGTGCATCTCGATCTCCCCCAGGGGGAATGGGCCCATGCACATGGGACAGTCCACCCTGGGGCTTGCAGGAGGCTCCTCCTGCTCCTCCATCTGCTCCTCCTCCTCCTCCATCCTCACGTCTTCATCTCCTCCTCTGGCCAGGCTGGTGGGGCCGCTCCCATCCATCTCCTCCTCCTCCTCCTCCTCCTCCTCCTCCACTTCCTCAACCTCCATCCCCTCCAGTTGCTGCTGGGTCTTAGGCTGGGGCTGGGGCTGGGGCTGGGGCTGGGGCTGGGGCTGGGGGTGGCCAGGCAGGAAGCTCTGGATCCTGGGTAAGATCTGGCTCTCTTGGAGTGCCTGTCCACCATAGACAGCAACATTGGAACAGTTAAAATCTTGGTGTAAAATTAAATATGTCCTATTAAAAAATTATTATTAGAAGTAGCAGAATGGACAGCAATCCCAGAACCAGAGATGTTTTCAACTCTGATACAGGCAAGATGGCTGACACATTTCTTACTACAACAGAAAATCACTCTGAGACAGCCAAACAACTTAACTACCTGTTGACTAGGTTTAGGGGGTTAGGGGTTAGGGGTCGGTACCTGTTCTGCTGGACTGGTGACCATAAGATCCTGGGTGATATCATCATCATCACTCAGCTGGCTCTCTGACAGGGAAACAAACAGGCACATATTAATAATCTAAAATAAATAGAAACAGAGATATCACACTCTACTATAACATCAGAGCAGAAACAGAAACAGCAGCACGCTCGACCCCAAGACTATAACGTTACAATGAACCCCTATAAATAGAAACGCGCTCTACAACGTCACTATGAACTCCTCTAAATAGAAACACGCTCTACAACGTTACGATAGACCACGCTCTACAACGTTACGATAGACCCCTCTAAATAGAAACACGCTCTACAACGTCACAATGAACCCCTCTAAATAGAAACACGCTCTACAACATTACGATGAACCCCTCTAAATAGAAACACACTCTACGTTACAATGAACCCCTCTAAATAGAAACACGCTCTACAACGTCACAATGGCTTCCCTTCTAAATAGGAACCGCTCTACAACATGACAATGAGCCCCTCTAAATAGAAACAGCTTTACAACGTTACAATGAACCCCTCTAAATAGAAACCGCCACAAGTGCAATGAACCCTCCACTTCAGCTTGCACTCTACGTTACAATGAACCCCTCTAAATAGAAAGACGGCTCTACAAAATCACAATGAACCCCTCTAAATAGAAACACACTCTACGTTACAATGAACCCCTCTAAATAGAAACCCGCTCTACAACGTTACAATGAACCCCTCTAAATAGAAACACGCTCTACAACGTCACAATGAACCCCTCTAAATAGAAACACGCTCTACAACATCACAATGAACCCCTCTAAATAGAAACACTAAGCTCTACAACGTTACAATGAACCCCTCTAAATAGAAACACTACGTTACAATGAACCCCTCTAAATAGAAACACGCTCTACAGCGTCACAATGAACCCCTCTAAATAGAAACCCACTCTACAACTTTACAATGAACCCCTCTAAATAGAAACACGCTCTACAACATCACAATGAACCCCTCTAAATAGAAACACACTATGTTACAATGAACCCCTCTAAATAGAAACACACTCTACAACGTTACAATGAACCCCTCTAAATATAAACACCAAGCTCTACAACATTACACTGAACCCCTCTAAATAGAAACACACTCTACGTTACAACGAACCCCTCTAAATAGAAACACGCTCTACAACGTCACAATGAACCCCTCTAAATAGAAACACGCTCTACAACATCACAATGAACCCCCTCTAAATAGAAACACACTCTACGTTACAATGAACCCCTCTAAATAGAAACACGCTCTACAACATCACAATGAACCCCTCTAAATAGAAACACACTCTACGTTACAATGAACCCCTCTAAATAGAAAAACGCTCTACAACGTCACAATGAACCCCTCTAAATAGAAACACGCTCTACAACGTCACAATGAACCCCTCTAAATAGAAACACGCTCTACAACGTCACAATGAACCCCTCTAAATAGAAACACGCTCTAAAACGTTATAATGAACCCCTCTAAATAGAAACACGCTCTACAATGTCACAAAGAACCCCTCTAAATAGAAACACGCTCTACAACGTCACAATGAACCCCTCTAAATAGAAACACGCTCTACAACATCACAGTGAACCACTCTAAATAGAAACACGCTCTACAACGTTACAATGAACCCCACTAAATAGAAACACGCTCTAAAACGTTATAATACACCCCTTTAAATAGAAACACGCTCTACAACATCACAATTATCCCCTCTAAATATAAATTCAAGCTCTACAACGTTAAAATGAACCTCTCTAAATAGAAACACACTCTACGTTACAATGAACCCCTCTAAATAGAAACCTGCTCTACAACGTTACAATGAACCGCTCTGAATAGAAACACGCTCTACAACATCACAATGAACCCCTCTAAATAGAAACACGATCTACAACATCACAATGAACCCCTCTAAATAGAAACACTAAGCTCTACAACGTTACAATGAACCCCTCTAAATAGAAACACTACGTTACAATGAACCCCTCTAAATAGAAACACGCTCTACAACGTCACAATGAACCCCTCTAAATAGAAACCCACTCTACAACTTAACAATGAACCCCTCTAAATAGAACCCCTCTAAATAGAAACACACTCTACAACGTTACAATGAACCCCTCTAAATAGAAACACCAAGCTCTACAACATTACACTGAACCCTTCTAAATAGAAACACACTCGACGTTACAACGAACCCCTCTAAATAGAAACACGCTCTACAACGTCACAATGAACCCCTCTAAATAGAAACACGCTCTACAACATCACAATGAACCCCTCTAAATAGAAACACGCTCTACAACATCACAATGAATCCCTCTAAATAGAAACACGCTCTACAACATCACAGTGAACCCCTCTAAATAGAAACGCGCTCTACAACGTCACAATGAACCCCTCTAAATAGAAACACGCTCTACAACATCACAATGAACCCCACTAAATAGAAACACGCTCTACAACATCACAATGAACCCCTCTAAATAGAAACACACTCAACATCATTACAGTGAACCCCTATAAATAGAAACACCACGCTCTACAACATCACAATGAACCCCTCTAAGCAGAAAGAACTAACCCCACCTCTGTGAAGTCTACTCATACTTAGCTCTGAGCAGATAAGAACTCACTTTTATGGTCAAACAACAGCAAATATACTTCATACCATGTTATAACATTCCTTACAGAATAATCCAAGATGAGCACTTTAGAAAGGATGGTTTAGATTTGGTTTCCTGCAGTCCGCCATTTAGACACAGCTACACCACCCTCCTTCATCACGGTCTAGGAGTCATCAATACCTGGGCAGACAACACAGCTGCCAGCCTCTTCTTCTTCCTCCATCCCCTCCACTTCTTCATTCTCCTCCTTTCTGTTATCTTCTCCCTCCTCCCCCTCCTCCTCCTCCTCCGCTGGCTGTTTGGTGGTCCCTGCTCCTCTCGGCTCCTCCAAAGAAATTGTGGTGGTCTCTCCTCCTCTTCTTCTTCTAAGTCCAGGCCTCCTGTAGAGAACAGAGGAGGTCTTCACTGTCTCTCTCACTGACAGACAGGCAGCTTATCATTTATTCACTCATGGAGTCATTATGGAGCGTTTCAGGAGAATATATCTAGACTTAGCGTTTCAGGAGAATATATCTAGACTTAGCGTCTCTAGAGAACATATCTAGACTTAGCGTCTCAGGAGAATATATCTAGACTTCGCGTTTCAGGAGAATATACCTAGATTTACCGTTTCAGGAGAACATATCTAGACTTAGCGTTTCAAGAGAATATAACTAGACTTAACGTTTCAGAATATAACTAGACTTAGCATTTCAGGAGAATATAACTAGACTTAGCGTTTCAGGAGAATATATTAGCGTTTCAGGAGAATATATTGAGACTTAGCGTTTCAGGAGAATATATCTAGACTTTGCGTCTCAGGAGAATATAACTAGACTCAGCGTTTCAGGAGAATCTATCGGAACTTAGCGTTTCAAGGAGAGATATATCTAGACTTTGCGTCTCAGGAGAATATAACTAGACTTAGCATTTCAGGAGAATATACCTAGACTTTGCGTTTCAGCACAGAGGGAAAGCCTAAGAATGAAGCTGTCCAGAAGCTGATGAGACAAAGGCAGGAACAGCCAGACAAAACACCATTAAACATATAATCATCCATCCATCCATCCATCCATCCATCCATCAGCTATACCGCTTATCCTATGCAGGGTCGCGGGGCGGCTGGAGCCTATCCCAGCCGACACAGGGCGAGAGGCGGGGTACACCCTGGACAGGTCGCCAGGCATTCACAGGGCTGACACATAGGGACAGACAACAACTCACACTCACATTCACACCTACGGACAATTTAGAGACACCACATTAACCTGCATGTTTTTGGACTTCCATATAATCATTGCTAAATATAATTAAAGTATTTTAAGTGATTTACCTTCGTGGCATGATCAGTTCAGGAGAAGAATCAAAAAGAGGTGAGGGGGATTTCTGAGAAAAACCACATACACAGAACAAAGAATACTATGAGTTTATCAAACACAGAACTAAGAATACTATGAGTTTATCAAACACAGAACTAAGAATACTATTTTTATCAAACACAGAACTAAGAATACTTCTCAAACGAGATATTGATGGATTCATGTTCAGCAAAACGATACTTTTTTACATTGTATGTTAACATTCTTTATAAAAATAACGCTTCTATACTGAACATAGTGGGGGAGTACAAATATCTGGGAAATACTGATCAGATACATTAAAAATATCTTCATTTCAAATGTCCAGTAAGTTTAAAAACCTGCTATTTAGATTTTACGTACTATCCAACAACACATTTTCCTCTGATATTTTGATTCAAAGTTATAAGATATTTGAAGCATGATGAATGAGCCAGAGGACTTTCGGACATTCTGTACAACAGCACCACCCAGTGGCCAGTTAAAGCATTGTGTAAAACAGCACCACCCAGTGGCCAGTTAAAGCATTGTGTAAAACAGCACCACCCAGTGGCCAGTTAAAGCATTGTGTAAAACAGCAGCACCCAGTGGCCAGTTAAAGCCACAGCAGCCTCACCTCCTTCTGTGAGAAGGAAAGCAGCAGGAGCGTCTGGCACCCGTCTCCTCTCAGGGCTCCCCTCCCTTTGTCTTCCTTCCCTCTCCTCCCTTGCTCCTCAGCTCCTTTCTTCTTCTCTCTCTCTCCTCCTTCCTCCTCCTCCTCCCCCTCTCCCTCCTCCTCCTCCTCCTCCTCCCGTTGTTCCAGTAGTGGTGTGGCGCTGTGTCTCTTGCCCCTGACTCTGGGTCTCTGTGGGGCCCCAGGGAGGACAGGAGGTCCCCACTCCGCCTTCCTGTACAGACCGTGCTGTGCTTCCTTCAGGCTCTTCTCATAGACCTCCAGCTGACAGAGGATCACCTGGAGAGGAGAAACACCTCCTTCATACACTGAGTGTCAGGGTTCTCACCTGTGTGTACCTGTCTGGGTTCTCACCTGTGTGTAGGTGTCTGGATTCTCCCCACGTGGACAGAAAGGCACGCCCCAGTAGTAGGTCACTGCTGGCCCGTCTACAGGGTCTCCGCTGCGGGCACAGCGCCCGTCCCCCTGAGCCCCGGTGGGGCCCTGTGAGGCATGGTGCCCGTCTCCCTGAGCCCCGGTGGGGCCCCGTGAGGCACAGCGCCCGTCCCCCTGAGCCCCAGTGGAGGCACACTGTCTGCGGGCACGTTTAGCCACACAGCCCTCCTCCTCCTCATGGAGCGCGCCGTCTGGAGTGAGGGAGCGTTTCTGGGGGACCGAGCCAGGGGGAGCGTGGTGGGGGTCTGGGGAGGTGCTCTGCTGGTCGGGGTGAAGAGTGCCCTCCTTAGGGAAGACCGGGCTGGGGGGACCCCGCTGACTGAGCAGAGGACACCAACAGTCAGGACTCATCCACAGAGACTTAACGTTACAGAGGAGAGAGAGAGAGGAGAGGAGAGGAGGAGAGGAGGGGAGGGGGAGAGGGAGAGGAAGGGGAGGAGGGGAGAGGAGAGGAGAGGAGGGGAGGGGAGGGGAGGGGAGAGGAGGAAAGGGGAGAGGAGAGTCCTGGAGAGTTCTTACGTTAGTGGGCTCCTCCTCGTCTTCGTCAGACCAGCGGAGCGCCATGTCACTGGTTAGCTCCATGACGGACTGAGTGCCGAGAGCAGCCACTAGGGCCTGGGACTCCAACTCCAACTCCTCCTCCGGGGCTTCAGTGACAGACAGGGGAGAGACAGCGTTAGGGCTTCAGTGACGGACAGGGGAGACAGCGTTAGGGCTTCAGGAGGAGAGACAGCGTTAGGGCTTCAGGAGGAGAGACAGCATTAGGGCTTCAGTGACGGACAGGGGAGAGACAGCGTTAGGGCTTCAGTGACGGACAGGGGAGAGACAGCGTTAGGGCTTCAGTGAGGAACAGGGGAGAGACAGCGTTAGGGCTTCAGTGACGGACAGGGGAGAGACAGCGTTAGGGCTTCAGGAGGAGAGACAGCGTTAGGGCTTCAGTGACGGACAGGGGAGAGACAGCGTTAGGGCTTCAGTGAGGAACAGGGGAGAGACAGCGTTAGGGCTTCAGTGAGGAACAGGGGAGAGACAGCGTTAGGGCTTCAGTGAGGAACAGGGGAGAGACAGCGTTAGGGCTTCAGGAGAGAGACAGCGTTAGGGCTTCAGGAGAGAGACAGCGTTAGGGCTTCAGGAGAGAGACAGCGTTAGGGCTTCAGGAGAGAGACAGCGTTAGGGCTTCAGGAGAGAGACAGCGTTAGGGCTTCAGGAGGAGAGACAGCGTTAGGGCTTCAGGAGAGAGACAGCGTTAGGGCTTCAGGAGAGAGAAAGCGTTAGGGCTTCAGGAGGAGAGACAGCGTTAGGGCTTCAGGAGGAGAAACACTGTTAAGGCTACAGGAGGAGAATCACAGTTTGTTAATCACTGTCAGACTACTGTTCTGTGAAAGGCTAACAGATTTAATGATATATTGATAAATGCTGGTACATTTTGTACAGCTAGTTCTACCAATAAGTAAGTGACATTTAAAAAATGACAGCAAAGTTACATGAACAGTAACAGGAGGCAGACAGAGAGACCACGTCGTTACCTAGCTTAGCTGGCGTGGTCATCTTTTCCAAAGGCACTGAAGAGGTGACACACACTGGTTCTCTACAGTCAGAAGCATGAACCTGCAATCAACACAGCACAGACACAGTCTGACCATCCAACAGCACAGACACAGTCTGACCATCCAACAGCACAGACACAGTCTGACCATCCAACAGCACAGACACAGTCTGACCATCCAACAGCACAGACACAGTCTGACCATCCAACAGCACAGACACAGTCTGACCATCCAACAGCACAGTACACAGTCTGACCATCCAACAGCACAGACACAGTCTGACCATCCAACAGCACAGACACAGTCTGACCATCCAACAGCACAGACACAGTCTGACCATCCAACAGCACAGTGTACCTAGTGTATGTAGCGTATCTAATGAATGTAGTGTACCAAGTGTATCTAGTGTACTTAGTGTATATATCTAGTGTTTCTACGTGTATGTAGTCTATCTAGTGTACTTAGTGTATATATCTAGTGTATGTAGTGTATCTATGTGTATATATCTAGTGTATGTAGCGTATCTATGTGTGTATATCTAGTGTATCTAAGTGTATCTAGTGTATGTAGTGTATCTAGTGTATGTAGTGTATCTAGTGTATGTAGTGTACTTAGTGTATATATCTAGTGTATGTAGTGTATCTAGTGTATGTAGTGTACTTAGTGTATATATCTAGTGTATGTAGCGTATCTATGTGTGTATATCTAGTGTATCTAAGTGTATGTAGTGTATAGAGTGTATCTAGTGTATCTAGTGTACTTAGTTTATATATCTAGTGTATGTAGCGTATATATCTAGTGTATGTAGTGTATATATCTAGTGTATGTAGTGTATATATCTAGTGTAAGTAGCATATACATCCAGTGTAAGTAGCATATACATCT
>JAPMUY010000290.1:62500-146113 GCA_026901105.3 Galaxias olidus | reverse complement strand
TCTGTCCGTCCTTCCTTTCTTCCTTCCTTCCTTTATTCCTTCCTTCCTTCCTTCCTTCATCCTTCCTTCATCCTTCCTTCATCCTTCCTTCCTTCCTCCCTCCCTCCCTCCCTTCCTCTCTTCCTCTCTTTCTTTCTTTCTTTCTTTCTTTCTTTCTTTCTTTATTTCTTTCTTTCTTTATTTCTTTATTTCTCTCCTTCTTTTCTTTCTTTCTTTCTTTCTTTCACAAATACAGAAACATACACACACACACACACATGCTGAAGACTACAGATTGCCGTATTTTGGCAGTAACAAGCTCCGCCCTTCTGAGTCTCATTAGTTCAGGTTCTGGGTCTCACCTGTCCACTTCCGTACTGTGCGCCTGTCAGAGCAGCTTAGACACGCCTCTGCAGAGAGCAAAGCCAAACCTGCCGGACGGACTCCACACTGTCTCCGTCACCGTCTCGCCTTCCGACGGATAAGCACGCACCATCTCTTCAAAGTTATATAAGGAGGGAGTCTAGAAATAGCGTTTCCGCGCGCACACGCTGGAAGGGAGAGGGAAGACCCTCTCCTTTGATGTTAATCCCCCCCTCTCCTCCTCCAGTATGGTGGCTGCCTAGTCAGGGGAGCAGAGAGCTGGGAGAGAACACTGGGCGTTTAGGTGGAGAGTCTGCTGCAACGATAAGAGCACACGTTTAATCTCCACACGACCTCATAAATACACTGTTGTTTATATTTGTGCACCATTCATATTTGAAGTCACATTGAGGACAATATCAGAGATGGAGAACGACAGGAAATGCGCTTAGAACTGTCCATCATTACGAGTGCCTTCACTATCATTACGAGACAAACACGTCTAGTATAGTGCATTCTGAGGACAGTGTATCACATTCCATTACTAAAGGTTCATGTAGATGACTCCTGCGTTGATGGTTCTATTTTTCTGCAGTTCTCTCTTATTACGATGTGTCATGTCCAATGACCTCAAGTGTTTTCAAAGGATTGTAATGAGATTTTATTGTAATTTGCTTTAGTTCTCAAAAATGTCCGTCAGTGAACAGTGCTTGGATGAAACAGCTTCTCGGGATGTGAACCGTTGCAGTAGTGCAGTGACTAGAGGAGGAGGAAAATGGGTCTTGCAGGGAAAGAGTGGCGTGGAAACCCAGGCAGCCAGGCAGAAATAGCAAAAGCCTTTTGATCTCTTCCCATGGGGGTACCACAAACACAGGAAAGCTGCAAAACAAAGAAAATCATAAAAACAAGGGGCTGTTGGTGCAGATGGGAGCACTATTGGAATTGTTATTGTAGCATATTTTAACCATTTTATCCTTACATTAAAAGCCAAAACCTTCTAAGCCATAAGAGTAATCTCGGCCAACTATTATTATTCCAATGACAATACAGCAGGATGTTTTCAGCACCACTAAATCCTATTATTTATGCCACTTGTGTATTGCTGTTGTATTGCATGTATTTTCCCCTGCCTTTCGACATTACATTGTCTGACTGTCACAGAAAGCCTCTCGATTGAAATCCATGGATGTTTTGTGTTAGTTATGATCATACTGAGAGAATGCTGCAAACACCCGAGGAAGAAAATTTAGAAAACATTGAGAAAATGTTTAAATGGCACAGTTCTGTTTTCTGTTTGCTGATAAAAAAGGAAGAGAGAGTCAGACATACACCAACACACACGAGGCTAAATACATTCTGTTTGGGTTGGAAATATAATTAATAATTTTGAGCTTTGAATTCAGTGTAATGTATTACAATACCATGCAGGAAGCCCCTCTTTATCACTGTTGTCTTGTTGTCGGTCTTTCAATGTGGAGATGTTTTTAGAACGATGCTAGTGTTCTCCCCATGGAAATGATGAAGTGATATCTTGTAGTGTTTGCATTATTCAACAGGTCTCTAGATTTGATGGAACATCACCTTTCATTTCTAATTTAGGCCGACACATTCTGAAGCACATTCCTGGGGTTTAAACGATATTTGTCTTATTCTGCATATGTAAAAAGTGATTTTTACTGTGCTTGATTAAAAAGGTTTTTCTATTGTATTTCTTTTCTAGGGAAACACCAACGCAACAATGTTAAGTCTCCCTAGTTCTTAAAGTTCCTTCTTGATTGAAAATCTAGGGTTAGGTTTTAAAAAAGCATGGTTGCTAGAAAAACACACCCGAGGTCATAGAAGTGACGTACTTGGCATGCCTGGATGTCCCTCCTCTCTAACCCATCCTCTTCCTGTTGCAGATGAAGGCCTGACAGTGTGCCGTTTCCCTGACAACATGCGAGGAAGCCGCCTGGGCGAGGTGGGCCTCGGGCTGCGCTCGCCTCTGCCACCAGAGCCTGGGCTCCTGGGACTACGTCTTCGTGGCCATCGGCTTTGTCATCTTCCGCGGCCGGCACGGTGCTGGCCTGGGCCATGGGCGTGGTCATGGTGCTCTACGAGCGGTACGTCAAGAGGAAGGACGAGCGGCTCCAGCTCCGAAGACGAGGGGGAGGGCCATCGATGCCCGCCCTGGGAGCCAGGGGTCACCACAGCAACGGGAGCTTGAAAACACGGTGTGATGTCTGCCTCGTCCAATCCCCCCGCCCCCTTCTCATCCTCCTACCAGCCCAGCCCGTTTCTATAGTGCCTCTATACGTTCCGTCAGGTCCACTATGAGCACAAGCGAAACTGAGCTTCTCAACACACACTCCCTCCTAAGAGTCAAAGAGGAGACGGGAGGAAAGAAAGACTGTGCCTGAATGCCACTGAGACTGAGTGTGAAGGGGGTTTGTGCTTTGCAAACGTAATGTGTGTTTGTTTCTGAATTGGGATTTTTTAATACCCTTCCCTATTAGGCTAAGAGCAAAAATCTTCAGAGTGGGTGTTTCTACCTGGGGTGTAGGCTGGGAGCTGGCCTGCTGTTGAGGGCTATTTTAGCAGCCATCCCCAGCAGGGTGCAAGTAAGCAGAAGAATAAGTGATAATTGATATCCAGTCTCCTCTGCTGTCGTGTGTACCTGGTCAGGGGGATGCACAGAGTCCTCCCTGACGCTGTATGCACTGACCCCACCCCCAACACCAAACAAAGCGTGATGTATCAAACGCAGATCAAGTTCCAGAGCCATAGCACAAACATATACCGCAATGAAAAAGCCATGGTCATTCTTGGCCTCGGTTTTTAGCAATACAACAGTCAAAAGTCTGTGACTGGCCCTGCACATAAGCCAGTAGTTTCTTTCCATCCGCCCACAACACATTTAACAATAAAGCTAATAAGTAGCACAGGCAATTAAATATTAACAGCTGCCATTCATACGCGGGGGTCACACGTCTATTCTGACCACGACTAACTCCATTAGTAATCCTGTTAAGAGTGCTGGGACCCGCACCCTGGCGTGTGAATGTTAAACTGAGAGGAGAACTCCCCCTCATGTTGTACCTGAAACAACAGCTGGGGTATGGACTGAGGATACAACTGATTACGCTCTCCGTGCCCCTGTTAGCCCACTCATTCATTCACGCGCGGGGACGCACACTATCCACTATAGGGGGCAGTCATTGAGACACAGTGTCACATTCAGGATCACAGTCTATAACATAAATCTAAACGTATAGTAGACTGCCTCCTCTACTATAGTCTATAACACTGTCTTCTCCATGGTGTATTTGATTGGAAGGAAATAGTCTGGCATTTCCATAGTGGCAATGTGTTAATATGATGATATTCCTATGAAACGTTCCTGCGTTATGAAAGGCAGCTGTGGACGTCTTTGTGTGTCGTGCGCTTTCCACCAAACAGACATTTGCTCACACTGTTGGACAGCGTGCACTTTTGCGTCCGGGCACTTAGCTTTGCTCTAGATGGCCATGGAGTTACTCCTGTTGGCACTATGTGCAGAATGATAGTAACACCAATATGCTTTCTATGAATAAGGGTGATGAGTGTTGGATTTATTCCCCGATCGAAGGAGACCACATGATCCGCCTCGACCTTCCCTCAATGCAACGCTGACGGTGTTCCTGTCCCACTTGTAAACATTTAACACTACGTCTCAACAAGGTGTCATGGCCCTGGCATGGGGGTTCTGCGTCTGACTACATTACCCACTCAAATAGGAGACTTGGAAATAACTATGTAAATGTCAGTGAGTGTGTGTGTGTGTGTGTGTGTGTGTGTGTGTGTGTGTGTTTGCGGTTTGTTTACTGTGTGCATTCGCATTATATTTGGATGCCTCGGTACATGTTAACCATAGGTGTCTGGTTGCCGTCATAAGCGCATATCAATACTGCATGGACTCATACGTGACATGGTGTGCGTGTTTGGTCAAAGTCTATGGGTCTGTAATTGCACATAGTTCATGTGTATCCAGTGGTCACTTTTTAAACAGTTAGGGGTACATCACGTTACTACATACACTACATACGTTGAGTACTAGGATACACCAAAGGAACAAGGTGTGACGAAATGCCAACGGGCGGGGTTAAGGAATAGGATAGCAATGCTGCCCTAACTCATGCCACCACGGTGACCCGCACGGAATGTCCGCATGCCTCCAGCCTAATAAATCTATAGATGGATGCAAGCACGTTTAATAGGCAAAACAAAACCATTAGAGACCGTTTTACCTGTTTTGGCGATTCATTGTGGGTTGAAGTGATTTTAGGTAAAGACATTTCAGTGAAAGTATTTCAGCTAAAACAGAGGACACACTAACGCGATGGTTGTGTAGCGCAGCGGCAAATCCACTCCGTTACAGTTTCCCCTCCCCAGACTCCATAGTCATTTTGGATCAAGCAGAATGCATCCTCTAACCCAGCGAAGGGCAAAGGTCAACATTCAAATTCATGTGATTTCACCTGGGGAGGTTGGCAGATGTTTGTTTTGTGCCCTTCGTCAGACATGTGGGGTGACGCTGCCGTCAGCTTGTCTGCCCAGTGGCTAGGGTGAGGGAGTGGGCAGCATGTGCTTCAGAACGCGCCTGGCCTTGGTTAGCCGCTGTCACGCCACTGTCTGGCAAGAGTGTCTTCTCACTAGCAACAGTAAATAGCTGGCTCCTAGGTTAGGGTGGCCTAGCCCGCCCTCAGCCCCCTTGCACCTTTAGTTGATTTGACTCCAGCAGGAGTCATTTTCACTGACTACTACACACACTGTGTGAGTGTCATGGCTCCTGTAGCAGAGTTAAGCAACCATGTACATTATTCATACTGCTGCTATTTTGATTTGATTCACGGCATAATAGGTAGGCTGGCACATGGTATCAGAAAATAATTGGAAGCCCCCCCCCCAACACACACACACACACACCCCCACCCACCTACCTCTACGCAATGAATAACTTCCACTATATATGAACTGATTCTGGGATTCTGTAATTCTGTTATCATTTCATCGTGGAGATTTGAGACCAGGACCAGTTACGCCAATGCCATTTCCAACTAAAATGGGGCCACATATGAAACTGTTTATATTATAACTTATATTAAGTGAACATCTCTTATGCTTACAATGGTAAACATATAAATGATGACAATATATTAGCAATATAGCCTATTGTATGTTTGTTACCTGTTCTTGTGTAATATGTTCCTGTTTTTGTACCTTTCCGATGTTGTTGCTTAGTAATCGATGATACAGCAATATGTTATGGGAAAGGGAGAAGCCCATGTGATAGGACGGCATGGAAGATTGATCCCACTGTAAGGTAGTTGCTGTTGAAGCACGTAGCGGCAGGTTATGCCTGGGTTACTCGGCCTCAGAAACAGCTGCGGTTACATTGCTCAGTTTGCACGCAGGCTCAATGGGCCTGCTGTCTGACCGCGCTGTATTCTAGCACTGCAATAAAAGGTCACTTTTGTGTTTCGGGAGTCCTTGTATTCTGGTTACTTTGTCTCGCTCATGAACTTTGTGGGTATTCCTTTTTAGAATTAAATTGGCTGGTCAACTGGCCCATTAATGATGGTCCCACACGTTGACCTGGTTGTATTAAAGCACTGGGGCCTAGTTAGCTTTTTAGACTACACACATGCAGACAAAACACACATACACACACACGCATTATTTTCTGGCAAATTAAAAAAAACAGAAAGCCAATGATGTGAGATATTGCATTAGAGACAGAGTATTCCTGGTGTCCAGACTGGTCTGCAATGTTAATCCGAAGGAATTGGCTGGAAAAGTGAGATAACAAGATGCTAACTCTCACTAAGCTCCAACAGACATGCTGCCATCGCAATTATTCAGTCAGAGACAGTCCATCTACAAATTGGGCTGTGTTATTTTGGTTAGCACAGTAGGGGGTTTAAACCATGTCATCAGGACTTTATTTCCTTTCATTTACTGTTCACCTGAACTTGAATTTGTCTCTCTCTTCTACTGATGTATTTTGTTATGGCTCCAAGCCTTCGTCTGTCACTTTTCCGCTCCATTTCTTTTCAAGTGATATCACTCTTTCCAAATACCATGTCCCTATTTCTCGTGCTCTTCTATCTGTCCATCATTCTGTCACCTACTGTCATCTTAGTCTCGTTATTCTTCCTCCTTATACTGTAGTTCTCCCTTCTTTTTTTAAGTCGCATCTGTTTAATTTCTGCTATGACTTTTACATACAGTACCAGTCAAAAGTGTAGACACACTGTCCCATTCACTTCAATGGGAAAGTGTGTCCAAACGTTTTGACTGGTACTGTATAGAGAACCTCCATTTTCCCAGAAGGCACCTTTCAACAATTTGAAGTATAGGTTCTTCAACTTGTCTGTGTGCAATGTGATCAGCAGGCAGATGCCCAAAACCACCAGTACGTCTCAGTGTTCATAGGACAAATTATGTCTTCATTTCTTATTTTAGTTAGTAGTTCATAGTTCAGTTCCTTTAACCAACACAAGTTATTTCAAAATCAATATGCAGAGTACTATCCTCGCAATCTGGAGCTGAGACCGTACCAAAACAACTGCTACTTAAATAATAATTATATTTATAGAACCAGGTATAGGTCAACATATTCTTCACATTATGGAGTAATTAACAACAAGAACAGCATGAGAAAAAGCCACAGCGTGCCTCCAGACAGCCATCTGCAAACCAAGCCCTGACGGTTTCCCCACCTCTCCAAACGTCTCTCTGTAATGCCACACCAAGTTCATTAGGGGCACTTGACCCCTGACCCCAATGGGCGCTTCAAGTGAATGGCTGTGACCTGAATTCTTGGTTCCGATTTGGCACAGAAGAGCGGTGAACTGTGTGCACTCCCTGCAAGGCACTAAAAAGACAGAAAGATGAGATTTTTACACTGCGAGGCGAGATGGGACATATCACACATTAATGCAAGATTTTAAGTCCATCTTTCAGAAGGAATTATTCATAGGCCAAGTTAAAATAGAATCCAATGATGCCTACAAGCAGTTCTCTCTTCCTGGTCGAGTTACATAAACTATGATGAAATCAGTGTCTCGGATACATGCTGCTGCTAATTACAGGAAGTGTCTGTGTGTGTGTGTGTGTGTGTGTGTGTGTGTGTGTGTGTGTGTGTGTGTGTGTGTGTGTGTGTGGCATAATGAGCTTGGGTGAATCATAAAACGAGAAAAGGAAGGAGGGATTTCAGGTAATCCAAAGACTGACCATTTTTATTTTAGAGGTAAGCATTGCACTATAACCTAGTACTAAAGCGCCATCTACTGATGGTTGGAGGAGTTGAAATTATCCCGCAATGAAACCCAAAGCAAGCTTTGTTTACATCGATGTTTATTTAGAACAGCTCATTATCTTTTGTGAAATATACTATTCCTATAAAAATAGAGCGAACAAAGTTAATCCTGTTATTCCTTCTTCTTCATCTTCTAAACAACCAAAAATAGTTTTCAAATAAAGATTTGTACTGCGACTTACATTCTTTTCAAATAACTAAGTTGTAAAGTAACATTTTATTTAAACAGTCCATAATATTTTACTTATTTCATAGACATGTCTCAAAAGAGAATCGACACAGATCTCTCTGTCTGAAACCTCGCTGTTCATTGATTAGGTAATAGATCCCTAGCAGGAATGGATCCCTAACGTTATAAATTACAAATCTGTACAAAGTCCAGCCAGTGCAAACACCAGAAGCCTCCCAGTGCACTCCACGGGTCATAGCATCCCGTGGGCTTGTCCTGCCTCGGGGTTGGTGGCGTCGTGTTGGGGGTCCACTATGCTCAGTATGGTGTCTGTTATCACCCTGATGTCATCGTGTGTGTCTGTGTGGGAGCTCAACTCCCCAGCAGTTCTACTCCCCCGCTGGAGCAAACTACTGTAATACGCAGCTGGTGAGTAAACAGAAACACACACAATATCAAGAAATTATCAATATTAAAAAAGACACACTAATCCTTAAATAAACACTACGGGTTAAAACCAAAGAAAGAGACAATGTAAAAATGGTGCATGTGTGTCCGTGGCTCACAGTTTTGCCTGCAGACCAGCCTCATGGCCCACACCGCCCACAGCTGGACCCCGGGGCTGGTACGTCTGGAGCAGAGCGTAGAACGGACGGAACGTCCTGAAACACGGGAGGGGAGAAAGGGGGCTGCAGTTAGAAGGACGGAACAACATGTCGCCTGCCAGTTGTAGTCCTTTAATGTGCCCCTTTTCTCCTCACCGATAAGACACCATCTCTCGCTCAGGCGGGGGCCACGTCAGAATGGAGGTGTGCTGGGGAAAAAGAGAGAGAAAAAGAAAAAGAGATTCTGATTCTCAACAAGACTAACCTGGTAAAATAAAGGTCAAAAATATATATATATATATATATAAATTGGCTGTGTAGGAAATAACCAAACCAATCCAAACAAACAAAAACACTCTAAACTAAATCCTCAAGACACCCACCAGAGGAACACACACTCAAAACAACACTACCCAGGACCCTCACCAGTCGCTCCAGGACGGCGTTGCGGAGCTCCTCGCCCAGTGTCCAGGCCTGCTTCCGAGAGGCAAGCTGGGCCAGGATACCCCCGGCGAAGTAATGCACCCCCACCTGCACCTGTGGGTCCTGCAGCAGGCTGAGAATGTGCTCCAGGAGGTCCTCCTCCATCAGTTCAGCCTGCAGCTCCTCCACCTCCGCTAGGTTGTTCTGGGACACAGACACACACACACACACACACACACACACACACACACACACACACACACATACACACACATATACGCCCACACAAGCAAACACACACACACAGCCACAGACACACATACACACACACGAACACACACACATACACACACACCCACACGTAAACATGAGTCATTTATTTATGTCCACATGACAAAGACAGAACGGGGATAAATGGTATGCTGCACAAAATGGAGATGAGAAGGCTTGCCCAAACCACATCAAGAAAACGCTGCATTGGCACAATTGACAGCAAAGTACTACACTATCCAGTTGCATACACAAAATAAAACACTCATAATTGTACGGGTCACTTTTGCTTGCGCAAATGCTTTCAACGACTATGAAGTATTTACGGAGTAAAGTAACAAGTTTGATATATGTCATTTACAGAAAACTGAATGAAGCAACACTGTTCCTCTGAATAAAAGGAAAAGTATTTAGCGAGGTAACACCAGATGGCAGGGTATCAAAGTGAATGGATTGTTTTCATAACAATCCCACAAGAAAGAAAATGGATTTAGTTTAAAACCTTTCCAAGAAACTATGTATAAAGCTTATCAATGCTTGCAGACCAGTTGAACTCGTTAGGAATAGCACGTTGAAAGCAGTATGTCTACACCAGAGGCCTCCAGTTACCAAAGCAGTGTACACTACTCAGAAAACATAAACCCAGTCATAAAAAGCTTTGTGCCAGTGTCTTGTTCCAAACAAATATACATTTTCATGCTTCAAAACAATGTTCCACTCCTCAGCTCAATTTATGAATATGCATGGAGCGGACACAAAGACACAGTCATAGCACTGTGGATATCTCCCATGACAACAGTAACCCCAAACAGATGGAACCTACCAGAAGCCCCAGCACTTTCTGCTGAATTGTAGACTCAGTGTAGTAGGTCTGAAAGACAATAAAGAACAAACTCAAATCATGTCTAAGTTATGTCCTTTCTGATACTCATTCATACAAATGCTTTTAATCTGTTTCCATGCAATTTATAATCTGGATATGTATACAGAGCAACGTGTTTAAATGTAGAGATACGTATACACTTAAACATTGGAAATCGTATAAAATGTGTATTGTTTTTCTCGGTGAGTGTCCCGCACCTCCAGGACTTCCACAGAGCTCCAGGCCTTGGCACTGGAGGAAGTGGCGGGAGGCAGTGGGCGTCTCATCCGTCAGGTTCCACAGAGCGCTGAGGGCGAACTTCAGCGTGGAGTCCACCACGCCCACCATGGCCTTCTGCTGCACGATGCCCAGCAGCTGCTGCTTGGACCAGGGACGGAGAGAGAGAGGAAAAGAGAAAGGTGACGAGAGGTTCGAAGAAAAAGGAGCGTCACAGAACTAGGCTAGACGTTTTTTAGTTTTTTTTATATCCAGAAAACCCAACGTTAAAAACAGTGGTGGAGCCTGTCTTTGTGTTAAATGTGGAAACAGAACAGGAAATAAAAACAAACAGATCGATAGGAGTGTGTATATGGCACATAAGATGGAATGGCCAGATGAGTGTTCCAGTGGGACAGAGTGAGAACGCTGAACCTGATAACCAGCATTGGCTGGCAACATACCTTCATTATGAAGAGGTCAGCACCCAGCTGTGCAGTCTCATCTGTGGACAACTACAAGACAAAAGGTCATGTGAACACAGTGGAACACCCCCAGCCTAAGAGGAATACACTGAAATAAACTAAATATTTGGATCACTTCGTTGATTGACTGAAGTGAATAAACAAGGGAAGGAATGAATGAGCGGACAATTAGTGAATGAATGAATGAATGAATGAATTAATTAATTAATCAATCAATCAATAAATCAATCAATCAATCAATCAATCAATCAATCAATCAATCATTTGTTGGGGTTTGACTCGCAGAGCTATTAGTCCAGCCTGGTCCTTTCTATAATGGCACAGACCGTGCCAACTGACCTTGGCCACTAGAATGGAGATGATAGCCACAGCCATCCTCTGCAGGGTGGGGTCCTCGTGGCTACTGAGCCAGTTCATCACTAGCTTGGCCGCTTCATACCTGAAATACAGACAGGCGCTGCTTAGAAATAAACATCAGAGCAAACACACAGGCAACACATTGTGCCTCCGCCGGGTCACAGTTAGCAGTAGAGAACAACCGCGTCAATAGGAGATTTGAAAGGGTTCAATACTAGCATGGCGCTCTGTACTTGAACGAAGAACCGACTGACCTGTCAAAGGGAACTTCCTGTAGGATGTAGTCACTACAGAGGGCTAGAAGGCAGTTCTTCTGGACCTGGAAAGAGGCATAGATAACTTAAGCATGTGCTGCAAGCTTGCAGCAAAACAAGGCGCGCGCGCGCGCGCGCGGGGACAGAGACAGAGAGAGAGAGAGTAATAAGAGAGAGAGAGAGAGAGAGAGAGAGAGAGAGAGAGAGAGAGAAAGAGAGAGAGAAAGACATAATGGCTACCTGCTGGTGGCTAGGGAAGCTCCTCATGGCCTCCAGTATCTGGGTGACGACGGCGCCGAGCAGACGGACTGGCATGGCCGCCGCCTGGTCCTGACCGGTCAGTTTGAAGACACAGGCGGAGGCCACCAACTGGATCTGCAGGGACTCCGGGTGGCCCTGCATCCCCTCCAGCACCAGCTAGCACAGCAACAGGAGTACAGGTTACTGTAACATAAATATCCTTGTATCACAACTAAAGACCACACACCACCGGAATGAGCAGCGAATTGAACGCTATTGTTATATCATCAGCATAATAAGTCATTCTCTCCCATCAGAGTCTCATGAGGAGGAGAAGGAGCGAGCAAGACATGACGTCGCTTGACGGATTTGATCCCGTCACAACGGAAATTTGTTGGCACAATATATTCCTGAGTAAATGACCACAGTACAGGCGGATGGATAAGTTTCCCCTTAAACCACAGCCGCCATCGCTCGTGGTTCTGGAGCGCGACAGGGTCTGAACCGGTGGGCCCGGCGGGGTGGAGTGAGGTTCCAGACCTTGAGGATGTCGGGCCGGGGCCTGTCGACGTCGTCGGTGGTCAGGTTGTAGAGGTGGACGAGGGCCTCGCGTGTCAAGCCCTCCCTCTCGCCGTACCTCCTCAGGGCCTCGCAGATCTGGACCTCGTTAGCCTCCCCCGTCACCTAGGCAACGCACGAGAAACACACACGGCAGTGTCAACGAGAGGTCCTGGAGAAAGGTCACGTTTGACAGGAGTGGGGTCGAGGGGGGATGTAAACACAAATCTCTCCTAAGAAAACCCCTGGAATCGTCCATGGGAGTGAAGGAGAAACATCCATCTTGAACAGGAAGAGCTTTAGTAGGAGCTATTGCACTGCAATTAAATTAATTCCCATGAAACTCCATTTCTGTACATAACTGATCACGTTCAAGCCAAAAGACAACGTGATTTAATAACACAAGAAGTTAGGAGAAATACTGAAGCCAACATACCTTTAGGTTCTTTCTGGTCGAGAGGACGTCACAGGCGCCAGCTCCGGTTGCCAACAAGCCCAGGAACACCAGCCCGCCCCTGGCCTCCACAAAAGCCGTGACGGAGGCTTCGGAGATATTCCTCCGCCCGGACACATCGAGAGACACTAAGGCTGGCAGGACCTGAGGGCTGCCCTCCAGAAGCTCCCTCAGGGTCTCGTCCCCCTCCCCGCCTTCCTCGGCATCCGCTGAACTAGACCGGTCGTCAGAAAAGTCCAGGTGCCTGAGGTCATGGAGCTGGCTGAGGACTGAGATCAGCCTGGCGGGGGCCATGTCCAGCTGCCGCAGCCCGTGGGCGGAAAGCCATCGCAGGGTAGACCGGCACCTCAGCAGGGCGGACAGCTCTGTGATCAGGGTGCAGGAGACATCCAAGCTCTCCAGCTGAGATAGCGAGCAGGCGTCCTCCAAGCCAGGGTTGCTGAGGTCTGTGTGGGCCAAGTGGAGCGTCCTCAGGCCCGGTAGGGAGCTGAAGCCCACCTGGAGCTCCTCCACATCCCCCAGGGACTCCCAGTCCATCCGTAGCCCACCCAGGTTCAGCCTCTGCAGGCTGGCCCTGCACTCTGGGCTGGAGGCGAGGCTGGAGAGAACCTGGGCGCCGGTGAGGCTGCCAGGGACCCGCGAGGCGTCCAGCTCCTGGAGGCGGTGAGGGCAGATGGCCAGGAAGAAAGCCTCCGCTGACACAGGGCAGGAGCGGATGCAAGCTCGGCGCAAGCGGAGTTGGTCAGAGCACCGGAAAATTCCCACAGTTTTATCATTTAGCATTCCTTGAAGAACAAAGAACCAATTACTGAAATAACAAGAAACAACAGTATTTATCCATGATAAGTGGCTTTCTGCTTTTTACTGGTTTAAGGTTGAACCAAAATGTATGTACCTGTAGTGTACGTCATTTTGCAAAAAGGAGCTTACTCACAATTTCTAAAAGTAGACCTAAACTTTTTAATAAAACCCATATTGCTCTTTGTACCTCCCTTCCTTGTTTCTTACCCTCAGCTGCCATTTTGTGTAGTAACTGGTCAGCCATCTCCTGCGGGAGCAGGGGAGCCCAGCAAAGGCAGAAGGAGCCGTCGGCCCGCCTGCTGCACAGAGAGTCCAGGCTGCGGCACACCTGAGCCAGGCATAGGTCAGTCAGGGCCTCGGGGACTTCTGCATCCTGACACGCAGGAACACATTGTTCAGAGACTCTGTACACATCATCATATCATTTATGTGACAGCTTATTCCAAATAATTACTTTTTTCTAAATGTGTAAGTAGAGTTGCAGTTCACGGTATGGTAAAACAGAACTTTTAACGGCTGAACGATAACATACAGACAATCAACTAATTTCAATAGGCCTCCTGATTGGAAAGATATTTCTTTTGACACCGATTTCGCTGCTTTACTGCTTTAGAAGAAGATCATAAAGATTCATTCATTGGATTTTCTACACTGTTTGCTTCTAAAAGTATCCACACTGAGTGACAGCAGACGAGCCATGTATAGCCTACTGGTAAGCCATTTTAAATCTCATAATCCAACTGCTCACTATAAAGCAATGTGGACAATGTGAACGTAATTGTAAATTGTGGAAACTGACAGACACGAGCCATAGAAATATGTAAAGGGGGCGGATAAGGCGAAAAGACGCACTTACCATGTTCAGGAGTCGAATAACCAAAACACAGCTGATCTAAAGGTAAGTAGTATAAAAACAAACTCTTTGAACAGTGAACAAATTCATCTTCTGCTACACCTTGACTACATTTCGAAAATTAAGATCGCCAACCGTTGCACAATCCATAGGTTTTCAAAGTTCTCACTATTGTAAATATAAAAAATTTCTGTAGACGCACTTGTCATTCGTGTCCGAAGCTGTCAGTGTTTGACCTATAGTGATTGGTCAGTGGCTCTGACGTCACGAAATAGCCGCCGTCTGGTTGTGAAACAAGCGTGGTTGATATGAAACGCTCGATTGACACTTGCCGATTTTGCCACAAGGAGGGGCCGTTGATCTCATGGAAAGCTACAATAATGCTGTTGTAAGTAAAATAATTAAGGGGTATGTTTTAGTGATCAACAATTTGAACAACATAGAATAGAAATCCCGATTTAATAAAATAAAAATAAATATCCTAATATTCATCTCAGTCTTTCCATTCGACATTTTCACTTTTATTTTCACTCGACAATATATTGAAATCCAATATTCAAAGGCCAGTAAAAGTAAGAAACCCACACATGAAACTCAAGTCTACGGTTTGTGAATAATAATTTAAAAAAAGAGTAAGGTGGTGTTTTAATTGACTGTATTTCCTTTGTTACCCACTGTTAATAAGAACATTGCTACAAAAGGGAAAATAAAAGCACATAATCAATTCCAGACGTGGCTGGAGTCTAAATCAGTGTACTCCAATGCTCTTCTGTGTCCAGATATATTATTTAGTTATATAAAGCTACTGTTTTAAATACAGAGGACCACCCAGGAGAGTTGTTGAACCAGCGGACACACTGTTTTGGAAAAAAAACTCCTATATCCTGTCACCTATAAGAAAAACCCTCCACCCACTATTTCCTTCAAGAGGTCTGTAGCTTCAAAGTTATTTTTTTCTCTCCCAAATCCCAAACATTTAGCTGAAAACCATTCTAGAGCTCCACATATTGTCCTCATAACCAAATAAACACAGCTGCCAAATGCTCTGGGATGGCCACAAGGCAGCCACCCTTCCACCCACACATACACACACACGCACGCACGCACGCACGTGCGCGCGCGTGTGTGTGTATGTAATGAGAGGAATAACTTACTGCATTTATTATTATTATCCCAAATTTAGTAATATCAATATGTTTATTTGGTTATGAGGACTTAATATGTGGAGACTGCAGAATTGGTTTTTCAGCTAAATGTTTGGGATTTGGGAGAGAAAAAAATAACTTTGAAGCTTACAGGCCTCTTGAGGAAAATAGTTGTTGGAGGGTTTTCTCATGGGTGACAGGATACAAGGGGTTTTTTTTCCAAAACAGTGTAACCAACTGGTGTCAACTGTGCTCTCCTGGGTGGTCCTCTGTTATTTAAAACAGTAGCTGCTACTAGCTAAATAACTATATCTGGACACAGAAGAGCGTTGGAGTACACTGATTTAGACTCCAGCCACGTCTGGAATTATTGATTATGTGCTTTTATTTTCCCTTTTGTAGCAATGTTCTTATTAACAGTGGGTAACAAAAGGAAATACAGTCAATCAAACCACCACCTTGCCTACAATTTTTTAAATTCTTATTCACAAACCATGCCAAGACTTTGAGTTTCATGTGTGGGTTTCTGCACTTTGGCCTTTTGAATGTTGGTTACAATATATTTGTCGAGTGAAAATAAAAGTGAAAATGTCAGATAGAAAAGACTATGAGATGAATATTAAGGATATTTATTTTTATTTTATTAAATCGGGATTTTCTATTCTATGTTGTTCAAATTGTTGATCACTAAAACATACCCCGTAATTATTTTACTTACAACAGCATTAATGTAGCTTTTTCCATGTAGATCAACGGCCCCGCATGTGGCAAAATCGGCTTTGAGAGTAGTCAATCCGAGCATATCATAGCCACGCTTGTTTCACAACCAGACAGCGGCTACCTTCGTGACGTCAGAGCCACTGACCAATCACTATGGGTCAAACACTGACAGCTTTCGGACACGTAAGTGACACGTCTACAGAAATTTTTTATATTTACAATAGTGAGAACTTTGAAAACCTATGGATTGTGCAACGGTTGGCGATCTTAATTTTCGAAATGTAGTCAAGGTGTAGCAGAAGATGAATTTGTTCACTGTTCAAAGAGTTTGTTTTTATACTACTTACCTTTAGATCAGCTGTGTTTTGGTTATTCGACTCCTGAACATGGTAAGTGCGTCTTTTCGCCTTATCCGCCTTTACATATTTCTATGGCTCGTGTCTGTCAGTTTCCACAATTTACAATTACGTTCACATTGTCCACATTGCTTTATAGTGAGCAGTTGGATTATGAGATTTAAAATGACCAGTAGGCTATACATGGCTCGTCTTGCTGTCACTCAGTGTGGATACTTTTAGAAGCAAACAGTGTAGAAAATCCAATGAATGAATCTTTATGATCTTCTTCTAAAGCAGTAAAGCAGCGGAAATCGGTGTCAAAAGAAATATCTTTCCAATCGAGCCTATTGAAATTAGTTGATTGTCTGTATGTTATCGTTCAGCCGTTAAAAGTTCTGTTTTACCATACCGTGAACTGCACTCTACTTACACATTTAGAAAAAAGTAATTATTTGGAATAAGCTGTCACATAAATGATATGATGATGTGTACAGAGTCTCTGAACAATGTGTTCCTGCGTGTCAGGATGCAGAAGTCCCCGAGGCCCTGACTGACCTATGCCTGGCTCAGGTGTGCCGCAGCCTGGACTCTCTGTGCAGCAGGCGGGCCGACGGCTCCTTCTGCCTTTGCTGGGCTCCCCTGCTCCCGCAGGAGATGGCTGACCAGTTACTACACAAAATGGCAGCTGAGGGTAGAGAAACAAGGAAGGGAGCGTACGAAGAGCAATATGGGTTTTATTAAAAAGTTTAGGTCTACTTTTTGGAAATTGTGAGTAAACTCCTTTTGCAAATGGCGTTACTGCAGGTACATACATTTTGGTTCAACCTTAAACCAGTAAAAAGCAGAAAGCCACTTATCATGGATAAATGCTGTTGTTTCTTGTTATTTCAGTAATTGGTTCTTTGTTCTTCAAGGAATGCTAAATGATAAAACTGTGGGAATTTTCCGGTGCTCTGACCAACTCCGCGGGGCTGCATCCGCTCCTGCCCTGTGTCAGCAGAGGCTTCCTGTTCCATCCTTCCTCACCGCCTCCAGGGCTGGACGCCTGCGGGTCCCTGGCAACTCCACCGGCGCCCAGGTTCTCTCCAGCCTCGCCTCCAGCCCAGAGTGCAGGGCCAGCCTGCAAGGCTGAACCTGGGTGGTACGGATGGACTGGAGTCCCTGGCCGGATGTGGAGGAGCTCCAGGTGGGCTTCAGCTCCCTACCGGGCCTGAGGACGCTCCACTTGGCCCACACACAGACCAGCAACCCTGGCTTGGAGGACGCCTGCTCGCTACCTCAGCTGGAGAGCTTGGATGTCTCCTGCACCCTGATCACAGAGCTGTCCGCCCTGCTGAGGTGCCGGTCTACCCTGCGATGGCTTTCCGCCCACGGGCTGCGGCAGCTGGACATGGCCCCCGCCAGGCTGATCTCAGTCCTCAGCCAGCTCCATGACCTCAGGCACCTGGACTTTTCTGACGACCGGTCTAGTTCAGCGGATGCTGAGGGAAGGCGGGGGAGGGGACGGACCCTGGAGGAGCTTCTGGAGGGCAGCCCTCAGGTCCTGCCAGCCTTAGTGTCTCTCGATGTGTCCGGGCGGAGGAATATCTCCGAAGCCTCCGTCACGGCCTTTGTGGAGGCCAGGGGCGGGCTGGTGTTCCTGGGCTTGTTGGCAACCGGAGCTGGCGCCTGTGACGTCCTCTCGACCAGAAAGAACCTAAAGGTATGTTGGCTTCAGTATTTCTCCTAACTTCTTGTGTTATTAAATCACGTTGTCTTTTGGCTTGAACGTGATCAGTTATGTACAGAAATGGAGTTTCATAGGAAATAATTTAATTGCAGTGCATTAGCTCCTACTAAAGCTCTTCCTGTTCAAGATATATGTTTCTCCTTCACTCCCATGGACGATTCCAGGGGTTTTCTTAGGAGAGATTTGTGTTTACATCCCCCCTCGACCCCACTCCTGTCAAACGTGACCTTTCTCCAGGACCTCTCGTTGACACTGCCGTGTGTGTTTCTCGTGCGTTGCCTAGGTGACGGGGGAGGCTAACGAGGTCCAGATCTGCGAGGCCCTGAGGAGGTACGGCGAGAGGGAGGGCTTGACACGCAGGCCCTCGTCCACCTCTACAACCTGACCACCGACGACGTCGACAGGCCCCGGCCCGACATCCTCAAGGTCTGGAACCTCACTCCACCCCGCCGGGCCCACCGGTTCAGACCCTGTCGCGCTCCAGAACCACGAGCGATGGCGGCTGTGGTTTAAGGGGAAACTTATCCATCCACCTGTACTGTGGTTGTTTACTCGGGAATACATCGCGCCAACAAATTTCCGTTGTGACGGGATCAAATCCGTCAAGCGACGTCATGTCTTGCCCCCTCCTCCTCCTCCTCATGAGACTCTGATGGGAGAGAATGACTTATCATGCTGATGATATAACAATAGCGTTCAATTCGCTGCTCATTCCGTGGTGTGTGGTCTTTAGTTGTGATACAAGGATATTTATGTTACAGTAACCTGTACTCCTGTTGCTGTGCTAGCTGGTGCTGGAGGGGATGCAGGGCCACCCGGAGTCCCTGCAGATCCAGTTGGTGGCCTCATGTGTCTTCAAACTGACCGGTCAGGACCAGGCGGCGGCCATGCCAGTCCGTCTGCTCGGCGCCGTCGTCACCCAGATACTGGAGGCGATGAGGAGCTTCCCTAGCCACCAGCAGGTAGCCATTATGTCTTTCTCTCTCTCTTTCTTTCTCTCTCTCTCTCTCTCTCTCTCTCTCTCTCTCTCTGTCTCTGTCTCCCCCTTGTCTCCCCCTTGTTTTGCTGCAAGCTTGCAGCACATGCTTAAGTTATCTATGCCTCTTTCCAGGTCCAGAAGAACTGCCTTCTAGCCCTCTGTAGTGACTACATCCTACAGGAAGTTCCCTTTGACAGGTCAGTCGGTTCTTCGTTCAAGTACAGAGCGCCATGCTAGTATTGAACCCTTTCAAATCTCCTATTGACGCGGTTGTTCTCTACTGCTAACTGTGACCCGGCGGAGGCACAATGTGTTGCCTGTGTGTTTGCTCTGATGTTTATTTCTAAGCAGCGCCTATCTGTATTTCAGGTATGAAGCGGCCAAGCTAGTGATGAACTGGCTCAGTAGCCACGAGGACCCCACCCTGCAGAGGATGGCTGTGGCTATCATCTCCATTCTAGTGGCCAAGGTCAGTTGGCATGGTCTGTGCCATTATAGAAAGGACCAGGCTGGACTAATAGCTCTGCGAGTCAAACCCCAACAAATGATTGATTGATTGATTGATTGATTGATTGATTGATTGATTGATTGATTTGATTGATTGATTAATTGATTAATTAATTCATTCATTCATTCATTCATTCACTAATTGTCCGCTCATTCATTCCTTCCCTTGTTTATTCACTTCAGTCAATCAACGAAGTGATCCAAATATTTAGTTTATTTCAGTGTATTCCTCTTAGGCTGGGGTGTTCCACTGTGTTCACATGACCTTTTGTCTTGTAGTTGTCCACAGATGAGACTGCACAGCTGGGTGCTGACCTCTTCATAATGAAGGTATGTTGCCAGCCAATGCTGGTTATCAGGTTCAGCGTTCTCACTCTGTCCCACTGGAAAACTCATCTGGCCATTCCATCTTATGTGCCATATACACACTCCTATCGATCTGTTTGTTTTTATTTCCTGTTCTGTTTCCACATTTAACACAAAGACAGGCTCCACCACTGTTTTTAACGTTGGGTTTTCTGGATATAAAAAAATAAAATAAACGTCTAGCCTAGTTCTGTGACGCTCCTTTTTCTTCTAACCTCTCGTCACCTTTCTCTTTTCCTCTCTCTCTCCGTCCCTGGTCCAAGCAGCAGCTACTGGGCATCGTGCAGCAGAAGGCCATGGTGGGCGTGGTGGACTCCACGCTGAAGTTCGCCCTCAGCGCTCTGTGGAACCTGACGGATGAGACGCCCACTGCCTCCCGCCACTTCCTCCAGTGCCAAGGCCTGGAGCTCTATGTGGAAGTCCTGGAGGTGCGGGACACTCACCGAGAAAAACAATACACATTTTATACGATTTCCAATGTTTAAGTGTATACGTATCACTACATTTAAACACGTTGCTCTGTATACATATCCAGATTATAAATTGCAGGGAAACAGATTAAAAGCATTTGTATGAATGGGTATCAGAAAGGACATAACTTAGACATGATTTGAGTTTGTTCTTTATTGTCTTGCAGACCTACTACACTGAGTCTACAATTCAGCAGAAAGTGCTGGGGCTTCTGGTAGGTTTCATCTGTTTGGGATTACTGTTGTCATGGGTGATATCCACAGTGCTATGACTGTGTCTTTGTGTCCGCTCCATGCATATTCATAAATTGAGCTGAGGAGTGGAACATTGTTTTGAAGCATGAAAATGTATATTTGTTTGGAACAAGACACTGGCACAAAGCTTTTTTTTATGACTGGGTTTATGTTTTCTGAGTAGTGTACACTGCTTTGGTAACTGGAGGCCTCTGGTGTAGACATACTGCTTTCAACGTGCTATTCCTAACGAGTTCAACTGGTCTGCAAGCATTGATCGCTTTATACATAGTTTCTTGGAAAGGTTTTAAACTAAATCCATTTTCTTTCTTGTGGGTGTTATGAAAACAATCCATTCACTTTGATACCCTGCCATCTGGTGTTACCTCGCTAAATACTTTTCCTTTTATTCAGAGGAACAGTGTTGCTTCATTCAGTTTTCTGTAAATAGTAATATATCAAACTTTGTTACTTTTAACTCCGTAAATACTTCATAGTCGTTGAAAGCATTTGCGCAAGCAAAAGTGACCCGTACAATTGAGTGTTTTATTTTGTGTATGCAACTGGATAGTGTAGTACTTTGCTGTCAATTGTGCCAATGCAGCGTTTTCTTGATGTGGTTTGGGCAAGCCTTCTCATCTCCATTTTGTGCAGCATACCATTTATCCCCGTTCTGTCTTTGTCATGTGGACATAAATAAATGACTCATGTTTACGTGTGGGTGTGTGTGTTCGTGTGTGTGTATGTGTGTCTGTGGCTGTGTGTGTGTGTTTGCTTGTGTGGGCGTATATGTGTGTGTATGTGTATGTGTGTGTGTGTGTGTGTGTGTCTGTGTCCCAGAACAACCTAGCGGAGGTGGAGGAGCTGCAGGCTGAACTGATGGAGGAGGACCTCCTGGAGCACATTCTCAGCCTGCTGCAGGACCCACAGGTGCAGGTGGGGGTGCATTACTTCGCCGGGGGTATCCTGGCCCAGCTTGCCTCTCGGAAGCAGGCCTGGACACTGGGCGAGGAGCTCCGCAACGCCGTCCTGGAGCGACTGGTGAGGGTCCTGGGTAGTGTTGTTTTGAGTGTGTGTTCCTCTGGTGGGTGTCTTGAGGATTTAGTTTAGAGTGTTTTTGTTTGTTTGGATTGGTTTGGTTATTTCCTACACAGCCAATTTATATATATATATATATATTTTTGACCTTTATTTTACCAGGTTAGTCTTGTTGAGAATCAGAATCTCTTTTTCTTTTTCTCTCTCTTTTTCCCCAGCACACCTCCATTCTGACGTGGCCCCCGCCTGAGCGAGAGATGGTGTCTTATCGGTGAGGAGAAAAGGGGCACATTAAAGGACTACAACTGGCAGGCGACATGTTGTTCCGTCCTTCTAACTGCAGCCCCCTTTCTCCCCTCCACGTGTTTCAGGACGTTCCGTCCGTTCTACGCTCTGCTCCAGACGTACCAGCCCCCGGGGGTCCAGCTGTGGGCGGTGTGGGCCATGAGGCTGGTCTGCAGGCAAAACTGTGAGCCACGGACACACATGCACCATTTTTACATTGTCTCTTTCTTTGGTTTTAACCCGTAGTGTTTATTTAAGGATTAGTGTGTCTTTTTTAATATTGATAATTTCTTGATATTGTGTGTGTTTCTGTTTACTCACCAGCTGCGTATTACAGTAGTTTGCTCCAGCGGGAGGGGGGAGTAGAACTGCTGAGGGAGTTGAGCTCCCACACAGACACACACGATGACATCAGGGTGATAGCAGACACCATACTGAGCATAGTGGACCCCCAACACGACGCCACCAACCCCGAGGCAGGACAAGCCCACGGGATGCTATGACCCGTGGAGTGCACTGGGAGGCTTCTGGTGTTTGCACTGGCTGGACTTTGTACAGATTTGTAATTTATAACGTTAGGGATCCATTCCTGCTAGGGATCTATTACCTAATCAATGAACAGCGAGGTTTCAGATAGAGAGATCTGTGTCGATTCTCTTTTGAGACATGTCTATGAAATAAGTAAAATATTATGGACTGTTTAAATAAAATGTTACTTTACAACTTAGTTATTTGAAAAGAATGTAAGTCGCAGTACAAATCTTTATTTGAAAACTATTTTTGGTTGTTTAGAAGATGAAGAAGAAGGAATAACAGGATTAACTTTGTTCGCTCTATTTTTATAGGAATAGTATATTTCACAAAAGATAATGAGCTGTTCTAAATAAACATCGATGTAAACAAAGCTTGCTTTGGGTTTCATTGCGGGATAATTTCAACTCCTTCAACCATCAGTAGATGGCGCTTTAGTACTAGGTTATAGTGCAATGCTTACCTCTAAAATAAAAATGGTCAGTCTTTGGATTACCTGAAATCCCTCCTTCCTTTTCTCGTTTTATGATTCACCCAAGCTCATTATGCCACACTCACACACACACACACACACACACACACACACACACACACACAGACACTTCCTGTAATTAGCAGCAGCATGTATCCGAGACACTGATTTCATCATAGTTTATGTAACTCGACCAGGAAGAGAGAACTGCTTGTAGGCATCATTGGATTCTATTTTAACTTGGCCTATGAATAATTCCTTCTGAAAGATGGACTTAAAATCTTGCATTAATGTGTGATATGTCCCATCTCGCCTCGCAGTGTAAAAATCTCATCTTTCTGTCTTTTTAGTGCCTTGCAGGGAGTGCACACAGTTCACCGCTCTTCTGTGCCAAATCGGAACCAAGAATTCAGGTCACAGCCATTCACTTGAAGCGCCCATTGGGGTCAGGGATCAAGTGCCCCTAATGAACTTGGTGTGGCATTACAGAGAGACGTTTGGAGAGGTGGGGAAACCGTCAGGGCTTGGTTTGCAGATGGCTGTCTGGAGGCACGCTGTGGCTTTTTCTCATGCTGTTCTTGTTGTTAATTACTCCATAATGTGAAGAATATGTTGACCTATACCTGGTTCTATAAATATAATTATTATTTAAGTAGCAGTTGTTTTGGTACGGTCTCAGCTCCAGATTGCGAGGATAGTACTCTGCATATTGATTTTGAAATAACTTGTGTTGGTTAAAGGAACTGAACTATGAACTACTAACTAAAATAAGAAATGAAGACATAATTTGTCCTATGAACACTGAGACGTACTGGTGGTTTTGGGCATCTGCCTGCTGATCACATTGCACACAGACAAGTTGAAGAACCTATACTTCAAATTGTTGAAAGGTGCCTTCTGGGAAAATGGAGGTTCTCTATACAGTACCAGTCAAAACGTTTGGACACACTTTCCCATTGAAGTGAATGGGACAGTGTGTCCAAACTTTTGACTGGTACTGAATGTAAAAGTCATAGCAGAAATTAAACAGATGCGACTTAAAAAAAGAAGGGAGAACTACAGTATAAGGAGGAAGAATAACGAGACTAAGATGACAGTTGGTGACAGAATGATGGACAGATAGAGGAGCACGAGAAATAGGGACATGGTATTTGGAAAGAGTGATATCACTTGAAAAGAAATGGAGCGGAAAAGTGACAGACGAAGGCTTGGAGCCATAACAAAATACATCAGTAGAAGAGAGAGACAAATTCAAGTTCAGGTGAACAGTAAATGAAAGGAAATAAAGTCCTGATGACATGGTTTAAACCCCCTACTGTGCTAACCAAAATAACATAGCCCAATTTGTAGATGGACTGTCTCTGACTGAATAATTGCGATGGCAGCATGTCTGTTGGAGCTTAGTGAGAGTTAGCATCTCGTTATCTCACTTTTCCAGCCAATTCCTTCGGATTAACATTGCAGACCAGTCTGGACACCAGGAATACTCTGTCTCTAATGCAATATCTCACATCATTGGCTTTCTGTTTTTTTTAATTTGCCAGAAAATAATGCAATGACTTGATGTTTGTGTGTATGTGTGTTTTGTCTGCGTGTGTGTAGTCTAAAAGCTAACTAGGCCCCAGTGCTTTAATACAACCAGGTCAACGTGTGGGACCATCATTAATGGGCCAGTTGACCAGCCAATTTAATTCTAAAAAGGAATACCCACGAAGTTCATGAGCGAGACAAAGTAACCAGAATACAAGGACTCCCGAAACACAAAAGTGACCTTTTATTGCAGTGGTAGAATACAGCGCGGTCAGACAGCAGGCCCATTGAGCCTGCGTGCAAACTGAGCAATGTAACCGCAGCTGTTTACGGCGCCGAGTAACTGAGCATAACCTGCCGCTACGTGCTTCAACAGCAACTACCTTACAGTGGGATCAATCTTCCATGCCGTCCTATCACATGGGCTTCTCCCTTTCCCATAACATATTGCTGTATCATCGATTACTAAGCAACAACATCGGAAAGGTACAAAAACAGGAACATATTACACAAGAACAGGTAACAACATACAATAGGCTATATTGCTAATATATTGTCATCATTTATATGTTTACCATTGTAAGCATAAGAGATGTTCACTTAATATAAGTTATAATATAAACAGTTTCATATGTGGCCCCATTTTAGTTGGAAATGGCATTGGCGTAACTGGTCCTGGTCTCAAATCTCCACGATGAAATGATAACAGAATTACAGAATCCCAGAATCAGTTCATATATAGAGGAAGTTATTCATTGCGTAGAGGTAGGTGGGTGGGAGGTGGTGTGTGTGTGTGTTGGGGGGGGGGCTTCCAATTATTTTCTGATACCATGTGCCAGCCTACCTATTATGCCGTGAATCAAATCAAAATAGCAACAGTATGAATAATGTACATGGTTGCTTAACTCTGCTACAGGAGCCATGACACTCACACAGTGTGTGTAGTAGTCAGTGAAAATGACTCCTGCTGGAGTCAAATCAACTAAAGGTGCAAGGGGGCTGAGGGCGGGCTAGGCCACCCTAACCTAGGAGCCAGCTATTTACTGTTGCTAGTGAGAAGACACTCTTGCCAGACAGTGGCGTGACAGCGGCTAACCAAGGCCAGGCGCGTTCTGAAGCACATGCTGCCCACTCCCTCACCCTAGCCACTGGGCAGACAAGCTGACGGCAGCGTCACCCCACATGTCTGACGAAGGGCACAAAACAAACATCTGCCAACCTCCCCAGGTGAAATCACATGAATTTGAATGTTGACCTTTGCCCTTCGCTGGGTTAGAGGATGCATTCTGCTTGATCCAAAATGACTATGGAGTCTGGGGAGGGGAAACTGTAACGGTGGATTTGCCGCTGCGCTACACAACCATCGCGTTAGTGTGTCCTCTGTTTTAGCTGAAATACTTTCACTGAAATGTCTTTACCTAAAATCACTTCAACCCACAATGAATGCCAAAACAGGTAAAACGGTCTCTCTAATGGTTTTGTTTTGCCTATTAAACGTGCTTGCATCCATCTATAGATTTATTAGGCTGGAGGCATGCGGACATTCCGTGCGGGTCACCGTGGTGGCATGAGTTAGGGCAGCATTGCTATCCTATTCCTTAACCCCGCCCGTTGGCATTTCGTCACACCTTGTTCCTTTGGTGTATCCTAGTACTCAACGTATGTAGTGTATGTAGTAACGTGATGTACCCCTAACTGTTTAAAAAGTGACCACTGGATACACATGAACTATGTGCAATTATAGACCCATAGACTTTGACCAAACACGCACACCATGTCGCGTATGAGTCCATGCAGTATTGATATGCGCTTATGACGGCAACCAGACACCTATGGTTAACATGTACCGAGGCATCCAAATATAATGCGAATGCACACAGTAAACAAACTGCAAACACACACACACACACACACACACACACACACACTCACTGACATTTACATAGTTATTTCCAAGTCTCCTATTTGAGTGGGTAATGTAGTCAGACGCAGAACCCCCATGCCAGGGCCATGACACCTTGTTGAGACGTAGTGTTAAATGTTTACAAGTGGGACAGGAACACCGTCAGCGTTGCATTGAGGGAAGGTCGAGGCGGATCATGTGGTCTCCTTCGATCGGGGAATAAATCCAACACTCATCACCCTTATTCATAGAAAGCATATTGGTGTTACTATCATTCTGCACATAGTGCCAACAGGAGTAACTCCATGGCCATCTAGAGCAAAGCTAAGTGCCCGGACGCAAAAGTGCACGCTGTCCAACAGTGTGAGCAAATGTCTGTTTGGTGGAAAGCGCACGACACACAAAGACGTCCACAGCTGCCTTTCATAACGCAGGAACGTTTCATAGGAATATCATCATATTAACACATTGCCACTATGGAAATGCCAGACTATTTCCTTCCAATCAAATACACCATGGAGAAGACAGTGTTATAGACTATAGTAGAGGAGGCAGTCTACTATACGTTTAGATTTATGTTATAGACTGTGATCCTGAATGTGACACTGTGTCTCAATGACTGCCCCCTATAGTGGATAGTGTGCGTCCCCGCGCGTGAATGAATGAGTGGGCTAACAGGGGCACGGAGCGAGCGTAATCCAGTTTGTATCCTCAGTCCATACCCCAGCTGTTGTTTCAGGTACAACATGAGGGGAGGTTCACCTCCTCTCAGTTTAACATTCACCGCCAGGGTCATGGTCCCAGCACTCTTAACAGGATTACTAATGGAGTTAGTCGTGGTCAGAATAGACGTGTGACCCCCGCGTATGAATGGCAGCTGTTAATATTTAATTGCCTGTGCTACTTATTAGCTTTATTGTTAAATGTCTTGTGGGCGGATGGAAAGAAACTACTGGCTTATGTGCAGGGCCAGTCACAGACTTTTGACTGTTGTATTGCTAAAAACCGAGGCCAAGAATGACCATGGCTTTTTCATATATGTTTGTGCTATGGCTCTGGAACTTGATCTGCGTTTGATACATCAAGCTTTGTTTGGTGTTGGGGGTGGGGTCAGTGCATACAGCGTCAGGGAGGACTCTGTGCATCCCCCCTGACCAGGTACACACGACAGCAGGGAGACTGGATATCAATTATCACTTATTCTTCTGCTTACTTGCACCCTGCTGGGGATGGCTGCTAAAATAGCCCTCAACAGCAGGCCAGCTCCCAGCCTACACCCCAGGTAGAAACACCCACTCTGAAGATTTTTTTGCTCTTAGCCTAATAGGGAAGGGTATTCAAAAATCCCAATTCATGAAACAAACACACATTACGTTTGCAAAGCACAAACCCCCTTCACACTCAGTCTCAGTGGCATTCAGGCACAGTCTTTCTTTCCTCCCGTCTCCTCTTTGACTCTTAGGAGGGAGTGTGTGTTGGAAAACTCGGTTCGCTCGTGCTCATAGTGGACCTGACGGAACGTATAGAGGCACTATAGAAACGGGCTGGGCTGGTAGAGGAGGATGAGAAAGGGGGGCGGGGGGGATTGGACGAGGCAGACATCACACCGTGTTTTTCAAGCTCCCGTTGCTGTGGTGACCCCTGGCTCCCAGGGCGGGCCGGTGGCCCTCCCCCTCGTCTTCGGGCTGGAGCCGCTCGTCCTTCCTCTTGACGTACCGCTCGTAGAGCACCATGACCACGCCCATGGCCCAGGCCAGCACCGTGCCGGCCGCGAAGATGACAAAGCCGATGGCCACGAAGAAGACGTAGTCCCAGGAGCCCAGGCTCTGGTGGCAGAGCGAGCGCAGCCCGAGGCCCACCTCGCCCAGGCGGCTTCCTCGCATGTTGTCAGGGAAACGGCACACTGTCAGGCCTTCATCTGCAACAGGAAGAGGATGGGTTAGAGAGGAGGGACATCCAGGCATGCCAAGTACGTCACTTCTATGACCTCGGGTGTGTTTTCTAGCAACCATGCTGTTAAAACCTAACCCTAGATTTTCAATCAAGAAGGGACTTTAAGAACTAGGGAGACCTTAACATTGTTGCGTTGGTGTTTCCCTAGAAAAGAAATACAATAGAAAAACCTTTTTAATCAAGCACAGTAAAAATCACTTTTTACATATGCAGAATAAGACAAATATCGTTTAAACCCCAGGAATGTGCTTCAGAATGTGTCGGCCAAAATTAAAAATGAAAGGTGATGTTCCATCAAATCTAGAGACCTGTTGAATAATGCAAACACTACAAGATATCACTTCACATCATTTCCATGGGAGAACACTAGCATCGTTCTAAAAACATCTCCACATTGAAAGACCGACAACAAGACAACAGTGATAAAGAGGGGCTTCCTGCATGGTATTGTAATACATTACACTGAATTCAAAGCTCAAAATTCTTAATTATATTTCCAACCCAAACAGAATGTATTTAGCCTCGTGTGTGTTGGTGTATGTCTGACTCTCTCTTCCTTTTTTATCAGCAAACAGAAAACAGAACTGTGCCATTTAAACATTTTCTCAATGTTTTTCTAAATTTTCTTCCTCGGGTGTTTGCAGCATTCTCTCAGTATGATCATAACTAACACAAAACATCCATGGATTTCAATCGAGAGGCTTTCTGTGACAGTCAGACAATGTAATGTCGAAAGGCAGGGGAAAATACATGCAATACAACAGCAATACACAAGTGGCATAAATAATAGGATTTAGTGGTGCTGAAAACATCCTGCTGTCATTGGAATAATAATAGTTGGCCGAGATTACTCTTATGGCTTAGAAGGTTTTGGCTTTTAATGTAAGGATAAAATGGTTAAAATATGCTACAATAACAATTCCAATAGTGCTCCCATCTGCACCAACAGCCCCTTGTTTTTATGATTTTCTTTGTTTTGCAGCTTTCCTGTGTTTGTGGTACCCCCATGGGAAGAGATCAAAAGGCTTTTGCTATTTCTGCCTGGGTTTCCACGCCACTCTTTCCCTGCAAGACCCATTTTCCTCCTCCTCTAGTCACTGCACTACTGCAACGGTTCACATCCCGAGAAGCTGTTTCATCCAAGCACTGTTCACTGACGGACATTTTTGAGAACTAAAGCAAATTACAATAAAATCTCATTACAATCCTTTGAAAACACTTGAGGTCATTGGACATGACACATCGTAATAAGAGAGAACTGCAGAAAAATAGAACCATCAACGCAGGAGTCATCTACATGAACCTGTAGTAATGGAATGTGATACACTGTCCTCAGAATGCACTATACCAGACGTGTTTGTCTCGTAATGATAGTGAAGGCACTCGTAATGATGGACAGTTCTAAGCGCATTTCCTGTCGTTCTCCATCTCTGATATTGTCCTCAATGTGACTTCAAATATGAATGGTGCACAAATATAAACAACAGTGTATTTATGAGGTCGTGTGGAGATTAAACGTGTGCTCTTATCGTTGCAGCAGACTCTCCACCTAAACGCCCAGTGTTCTCTCCCAGCTCTCTACTCCCCTGACTAGGCAGCCACCATACTGGAGGAGGAGAGGGGGGGATTAGCATCAAAGGAGAGGGTCTTCCCTCTCCTTTCCAGCGTGTGCGCGCGGAAACGCTATTTCTAGACTCCTCCTTATATAACTTTGAAGAGATGGTGCGTGCTTATCCGTCGGAAGGCGAGACAGTGACGGAGACAGTGTGGAGTCCGTCCGGCAGGTTTGGCTTTGCTCTCTGCAGAGGCGTGTCTAAGCTGCTCTGACAGGCGCACAATACGGAAGTGGACAGGTGAGACCCAGAACCTGAACTAATGAGACTCAGAAGGGCAGAGCTTGTTACTGCCAAAATACGGCAATCTGTAGTCTTCAGCATGTGTGTGTGTGTGTGTGTGTGTTTCTGTATTTGTGAAAGAAAGAAAGAAAGAAAAGAAGGAAGGAAGAAATAAAGAAATAAAGAAAGAAAGAAAGAAAGAAAGAAAGAAAGAAAGAAAGAAAGAGAGGAAGAGAGGAAGGGAGGGAGGGAGGGAGGAAGGAAGGAAGGAAGGAAGGGAAGGAAGGATGAAGGAAGGAAGGAAGGAAGGAATAAAGGAAGGAAGGAAGAAAGGAAGGACGGACAGAAGGACGGACAGACGGACGAACGAAAGAAAGAACGAACGAGTAAGTGTGAGTAAGAGACAATGCGACAAAGTAAGATAAAGATGAAAAGAGATGAAGAGACACACTCAGATAGAAATTGCATGTGTGAGTAGGTTTGCGTTTGTGTGTGTGGGTGCGTGTGTGCGTTTGTCTTGCTTTGGATGGCAGCTGTCACTGCGAGAGGCTCCAATCCAAGTTAAGCCTGACAAAAGGCAATGTGCCGCAGGAAAAGAGAACAGCTCTTGGAGGACTAGCTCTGGATTCTGTCGGAGCTGCAGGAGGGATGATGATGAGTAACAATGTGTGTGTGTGTGTGTGTGTGTGTGTGTGTGTGTGTGTGTGTGTGTGTGTGTGTGTGTGTGTGTGTGTGTGTGTGTGTGTGTGTGTGTGTGTGTGTGTGTGTGTGTCTACATGTGTCAAAGCAAATGAGAAGGCCTGCGTGTGGGGGATGCCTTTTTGAAAGTGTGCCTGGTGTATTATGTTAGGGTGTCAAAAATATGACTGGCTCTTGCCCGGCGAGGTGCATTATAAATAGCTGCCCTTTGCTGTATTAACACATCCAAACAAAGCAGATCACACTGCTCCTCTTCAAGACAGAAAAAGATGGGACTTATCGGACACATTCATCTGCTTTTGTAGAGCAAGAGAGAATGAGCTGAATTGTGCATCGCCATGTTTGGTTACTCTTAGTGTGGCCCAGTGTCTCAAAACACAGCAGAACTGTAATCAATGGTTCGCATCAAGTCCATTAGGGTATTGAGCTTAGGGCAAAAACAGCTTTGAGGAATACATCAGCGTGTGGGTCGGAATAAACAAGCGCACTGAAAGCATGAATTTTACGACAGCATCTAACGACGTGTAACAGCAAAGCCGGAGGGAGGCACGCACACCTGAGCTCTTGCTCCCACTTGAATTCGCATTGGGCAGAGAGGTGCTTGTCTTAGCTGGAATGAGGTATAATATAAGGAATATAAGGGAAATACACGGTACAGTGCATACATCTAAGGCAACTATCAGAAGCGGGGGGGAGGGGTCGAAAACTGAGAGACAGTGATGGCAGCGGAGTGCTTTAAAACGCGTGTGAACATGAAAACATTCCCTGAGAAGCTTAAGACGTGCAGCTTTGCGTTGAACCGGGGCCCTTGGCCCTGAGGACCTCTTAAGCGCAATTAGTGTTATAATGTATGCTTGTACTATAACAATATAGGCATAACTGGCAGAGAGAGAGAGAGAGAGAGAGAGAGAGAGAGAGAGAGAGAGAGAGAGAGAGAGAGAGAGAGAGAGAGAGAGGAGTAAAGTCAGTGCTCTAAATTATGGCACAAAACGTATGTAGTTTCTACATCTCAATAGGCGTTTAAGTTTGACATCACTTTGTAAAACAACTTTCCCAGTATCATCAATTGCTGCATGTTGAAAGCACAATATAAGCTCCATATTAATTTCGTACATGACAGATTTCCAGTCAGTGGTTACCTTGGAACTTGAATCCTTCGATGTGGACCCACAGACAGAGGTCCTCGATTTCGCAGTCGCAGTTCCAGGGGTTCCCGCTGAGCCCGAGGGAGCGCAAGGAGGGCAGCGTGATCAGATAAGTAATGTTAAGCACTGTCAGGTTGTTCCGGCTCACATCCAGCACCTGAAGAGCCTGATTCTCTGCGAATGCCTGCGGTTGAATTTCGGACAGGCCTGGGTTGTTGGTCATTCTCAGCATTACAAGGCTTGACAAGGGGCCAAACGTTCTGTCCTCTATCCGTGTGAAGGTGTTGAAAGACAAATCCAGGTAAACTAGCTTCCTCAGATTTCCAAACGTGGACTCGGATATGTCCGTAAGGGAGTTGTTGCTACAGTCCAGATACACCAAGTCGGAGAGGTAGTTGAGTTGCAAAGGCGGCAGCTCCAAGATACGGTTGTTGGAGATAATGAGCTGCCGGGTGTCTAGTGGGAGATTGGTGGGGAAGACGGTTAAGTGCTGCCCAGCGCACTGGACCACCAGCTCGTCGTCACACACACAACGGTCCGGACAGCCAGCAGTCAAAGCAGGGGATGGAGCCACCCCCATGAAAAGAATTATAAGAATTATGAGCCGCAAGGATCGCGCGCTTGGCTGCGGGGCAAGACGCATGGCACCGCGGAGGGCCTCATAAATCCCTTTTGGCTAAAGTACGCCACCGCATTATTCATTGATAATAATTCATCATAAAGGATATTGTAATACCTGACAGAGCCAAAAATATATGTTGATCATGTGGTCCCTGATCAGTTGCCAGAATGCTTCTGTAGTCCCGTGCGTGCCCACCGTCTTGCTTCAATCTCCATCTGCCTTAACTCTACCCCGTCATAACAATTTTCTATATTTTGTATTTATACATTTGAAAAAGTTTTCTACCTTACGATAACAGTTATTTAACGACGATCTTGTTTTGAATGGGGTTCTCCCGTGCGCTACCGTCCGTTTTCCCCGTGCTCAGCCTTGCTGAACCATAAGCAGTCTCTCTGAAACTCAATACAAACAAAAGGGGAGGGCGATGTTATGGTGAGTGCTGGAGGTTTGGATCGAGTGTGCGTATAGAGAGAAGTGCTAAAACCGTTTCAATTGGAGATGCAGCCATGGCGCGTTATGCCCTGTACCCACACGAGCCTTTTCCTAAATGCATTTATAGCATGATAATAACAGTAACATTATCACAAACTTTGTGACGCTGTTTAAACTAATTAACTCTTAAGAACAACTGCCAAACGCACCAGGATTGTGTTTGAGTGGGTTATAAAATTTGTAAAATTATGGAATTGAACAGCATGCAACAAATAACCCGCACTCATTCGAAGTATATGCCGCGGTATTAAAAAAATACCCAAACGGCCGGAAGGATAGATTGAATAATCTCTATCCTCTATCACAATAGTGATTCAATACTGGTTAGGCATAATTGCAGGCAATCGGACTATATGTTCCCCCATAGCTTTCTGTAAAACAGTGTTTACTCCAGAATCCCTGTGTAGGTAGTTGTTTTAGTGCTGATTCAGACTGATGTGAGGAGGGCAGATGTGCTGGCAATTGGTGAGAAGTCAGCTGTACCCGCGCCCTACACCCACTCTGTAATTTAGACTCAGGCGAAAGGAAGTCTTAAGCATTGTTTTGCACTTGCCATAAAGAACATGCCAGTTTATCTACAATGCGTTAGCCATCCAGATTTGGACATTCCGATATAGTGAGCACACAGTGACATCTAGTGACACGATATTGTAAAACATTTATTAACCCAGTAATTTGGAATTAAGTGTCCTATCCGATTGAAATTTGGGACACTGCCTCTAGAAGTTTAATTATTATTAGCATTAAAATTTTTACATCTGCCTTTCAGGGGCGCTATAAAATACCACATACTGATATAAAATTCTGCATGCAACTTTATAGTTAATTACTTTGTAGTTATTCTCTATCTGTACTCATGATACCTTTAGGGATTTTTAAGTGTATTAGTGATAATAGTTACAATATGAATACTAATTGATGTTATCTATATCAGGAAACTTTATCTGAACTCTTTCTCTTGTAATTTTATAATAAAATTTTAAATAATCTGAAAATATTACAAGACTAGACTAATCATATGGTATATTAATGATATACAATGCCAATAAGGGAAATTTTATGGTACCGTTCATAAAACCAAAATAAAAACAATCATACCATAAGGCATACACTAGCAGAAATGAAAAAGTCCATACCTTAAATATTGTTTGCAGACAAGGAAATGCCTGTGTTTTTATATGTGGTTTTATTTTTGTGTGTTGGTGTGTGGAAATGAATCTGTTTTTGATAGATAAAGCTTTTTTTTTGTTTGTTTGGTGTATCCAAAGGAACCTGTGCACCCCCCTGACACACAATTAGGCCTACAGGAAGACTGGGAATCCATATCACATTTCCAGTTGACATTATCTGCTTCTTGCTAGGTGTGGCTGCTAAAACAGCCCTCAAAAAAACCCTATGCAAGGTAGAAAAATCTGAAAATCTGATTTAGGCTAAGGTGTTCAAAATCCCATTCGATGAACAAACAAACACAAACACAAAGACGGAATTCTGTAAATTTCAAAGTTTGTAAACTAAACCCCAGATAGAAATAAAACAGTTTGCAGACAAGGAAATGCCTGTGTTTTTATATGTGGTTTTATTTTTGTGTGTTGGTGTGTGGAAATGAATCTGTTTTTGATAGATAAAGCTTTTTTTTTGTTTGTTTGGTGTATCCAAAGGAACCTGTGCACCCCCCCACACAATTAGGCCTACAGGAAGACTCTATCACATTTCCAGCATTATCTTAAAAAAGCCCTATTAGAAAAATCTGCTTACCCTCAAAAAAACCATGCAAATTTCTGATTTAGGCTAAGGTGTTCAAAATCCCATTCGATTCAAAGTTTGTAAACTAAACCCCAGATAGAAATAAAACAGTGACACTAAAGGAAATTTTTCTGTTTTCTGCCTTATTTGCTTTTATAAAGGAGTATACTAGAAAATGTAGTGTGCTTGCAGGCAGTTCATAATTGCCCTGAACAAAACTTTGCTGGCACTATGAAAAGTGAATGGGTTTCTTGTGTCCGCAACAAGGAAAACATCTCACAGTGCTAGTACTTAGATGTTCATAGTTCCATGGGTGGCCCGTCCGTCTCCTCATCGTATTTTGGCTGGGACTGGTCAGTCTTAGCCTTGATGTATCGCTCATAGAGCACAATGACCACGCCCATGGACCAGGCCAGCACTGTACCCGCCCCAAAGATCACGTAGCCAATGACCCAAAAGAAGAGGAAGTCCCAGGTGTCCAGGGTCTTGTTGCACAGCAAGCTCAGTTTCAGGCCCGCCACACTTACGCGCTTCCCTTTCATGGTGTTGGGTAAACTGCACACAGTCTGGGCCTCATCTGTAAAACACAGAGGATGATTTAGGTTTCAAATACATTAATGTCAGATAGCCTTAATGGCCTGTCGTTATTTCCGTTGGCCTGGGATCAGGAGATATCTGCCTTTGCATTGAGTGATTTGTTTTTTGGCATGACGTTTCCACAAAGTCATTAGCCTGGCCACCCACTCTTAGGAGCCTATCTCCACAACATCAGTAATAATGGCCGTCAACCCAAAAGTAGGTAATCAGCGATGGGATCCCATTCAACTCTAAAGATTTAAACTGGACACCTTCAGATGTGTTAATCTGCGGCTAATTCCCTAAACCTGATTTGAGTCAACCAAACTGAATGTGACCTATGCTATGGAGGACGATTTGTGCCAATATTAAATAATTAAATAAATAATATGTGAAATGTTGACTGAAATAATAAAATATAACACATTTAAGAATTTAAGTACATATTTCATTATTTATTTAAATAACTATATTTTTCAGTATTTAATTATTTATTTCTACATTTATTTATTTATTTAGAGTCACATTGAATTATTTTGCACTGCATTTAGTTGGTGTTCTGTGCACTGTGAAATAAATGAATCTGTCAACTTCATCCATCAATGGCAGTGAGCGGAATCATGTGAAATTTGTAAAACAACCCTCAACCCAGCCAGTCTCGATCAATTGATCTCCATAGCGGAACTACTGCAATCTGCCTTAACGTCGGGGGACGGCTGTACACAACCTTTTCGTCGTGGAAACAATGAGCATACAAACAAAATATTTAGTTATTTTTAATGGTCTGACATGTTGTATCTTGTCTAAACACAAAGCTGGTACATTGACTTCTAACTGCCGTTTAACTTCCATGAAACATAAATGTTGGCCACTTAATAACGCTCAATGATGTATAGCACACATGATACGAACTCAATGTCACCAAGTGCATTTTTTTTGCTTATTTTCAGAGGGGATCTAAAAATCCAACTGTCTACAACAGTGAGACAATATTTGGGTTAATTCCAAACACAATAGATCTAAAGCATCTTCTCTTAATCAAAATTTGTACTGCTACCCAGAAGTGTTGCTAGGGCTTTTGCAAACGTAGGCCTACTGATCTCTACGAGCCCTGTTACTTCTCTGTCATAGTTAGTGCAGACATTACTCCAACTATTTCTATGTCAATATATCCACCATGATGGCATGAGAAGCATTCACTGAAGCCGCGACAGAGCAAAAACAGGCAAAAGCAATCGACTTAAATTGATCGACCAATCAAATGTTAGACCCTCCCACTACCATTGATGGATGAAGTTGACAGACTTATTTATTTCACAGTGCACAGTACATCACCAACCATGAAATAATAAAATGCAGAGCAAAATAATTAAATGTGACAATAAATAAATAAATGTGGAAATAAATAATTAAATACTGAATTATAGTTATATAAATAAATAAATAATGAAACATGTACATAAATAATTACATTTGTTATATTTAGTTATTTCAGTCAACATTTAACTTTTTATTCATTTAAACATGTTTATTTAATTATTTTATATTGACAAAAATCGTCATTATTATGGGACAAGAGATTTTCACAGGGGGATTTTTTTCCCCTATAGGTGTGTAGACTGACACCAAGACAAGTCATATTTCCCCTTTTAAGGAATGTGATGGGGAGCGAGGTTCCATACCACAGCTTAATGTAAGGAAATCAATTGTTAATTTCAGTTGTGTTTTCCATGAATAGTTTTCTTTTCTTTGTTAACAGTGTATAAATAATCTTGAAAAAATCATTAGAGTGTAGGCATACATTTTCTGTTATGTTCTTATACCATTGCTGTTGACCGCACAGCTATCACCTCATAGGCTGAAGGAAGAAAGCTATCACACAGAAAATATCCAGTATACTTTAGACTACTATACATGTAAGAACAAGGCTGTACCAACCTTAACAACAATTTTAACTGATCCAATAATCTATTAACCTACCCGTTCTCATTAAGAATCTGTACATCTGCTCCTACAATTAAGGCACCTTAAATCCTAGTTATTGTTACAAAATACACGCTTGCAGTGCTCATATTTGTTCATAGGGTAGCTTAATTTTAAAGGTTGACTTATGTTTTTCACACAACAGTCTGTTGAGTTTACGATTAGGGCTTTGAATAATAATGGGTGTAATCTAAATTTGTTAATGTATGCATCAAAAATATACTGTAAACTATTTTAAAATGTATTCAAACCAACAACTATTGCGACTACTAATCTCTTGTCTACTGCTATGCGCTACTCGAGCCAGTTGATACAATATAATAGAATGTACTATTTGTTTTGTTCTTTGTTGTAACTGAGAACAAAACAATCCTGTCTAGTGTGTGTCTCTATTGTTGTTGGTTGTAACGTATGGTGTAATAAAGGTCTTTGGGGTAGGTGACAATGCCTACACACCTGGTGCAACGGAGATAGGTGTGGCATGGCGAGACTAGCATTTCAGTAACATGGAGTCCCTCTTTGGTTTCTCTGGCTCTTTCGCCAAGTGGGGATCAAAAGTCTAGGAGCGGAGATCAAGATGGAGAAAAAGTACTAACGGGCAATCTTAAAACGACAGACAAAATGATGTGCAAGGCAGAAGTGCACCTCACCGCGTGCTGACAGGATCAGGACGGCCACTTGGACGCCTTTGTTGATAACATACGTAATTTCAACCTTTGAACTTTCATAAAGTAGGCAGAACGTCGCTAAGTCAGACGTGCTGGAACATAGCCAACAGCATTGTATTTTGGGGCTGAACATTGCAGTAGGTCTACAATAATGGCAATATGCCCACCTTTAGGCCATTCATGTCTGTAAGCCCACTGGCAGTCATCAGCACATCTACAATTGGTCACATGCACTTCCGGCTTGCACGTCAACGTGTTTGTTGTTTTTGCGTTAGCACCTTTCCTCGATTTTTATCGCCGTGCTGTAGACATTTGATCCCCTACAACAGCAAATGCAATGTTCTAGACTCTTATGTTGCTTGTTAAAACAAAGATACCGTGCATCTTAGATAAATATACAAATAAATCAGTAAAATGTTTAGTTTGTATAGGTTTTTGATGGTGGAGATCTATATGGGCAATTCGACTGAAATGGTTCAAATTGCAGTCCCCTGCACCTAAAATAAGTATTTTAAAAAAGTTTTTTTTTTTTTACTTTTATGTCTTATTTGGATAATGATATGGTATATTTAGGAACAATACTTTCATTGTGATACTATGCAATTAGGCATTTACAAAATCAGGGTGTATATGCTACTGTTTTATGAAAAAATTATTAATTAAGAAACTTGGTGAAAATTGTCCCCAACTTTCCTGTCACTACCGAAACACAATTCGTTTTTGTCTGCACACCAAGCATGATTTTAGAAACACCGCTAACATATTAACCAGGAAGTGAGACTGCAAAATTTTTTGTTAAGGTTAGCGTTGAAGAATTTTGTTTCATTGTTTTGAAGTAAGTGTCCTCTAAAATCTGGAAATCAGTGTGGTTTTTAAAATCGTCATTACCAAACACATAATTGCTCCAATGAAGTTAACAATTTAGTTTAAAATAGCTACATATGTTGATTTTATTAGTGTATATCACTTAACATATTTATGTGCTAGCCATGTGCATGCTACAGCCACCACCGAAACCCGTTTTGGTAGTAACATAATGCAAAAAAAAATACAGTTGTCACTACCGAAACGCTGTTGTCACAACCGAAACAAACACCTTTCTTTTTCACAAAGGATCTCACAAAAACTTTGTTCAGATATCAATTAAAATTCTAATATTCTATTATGTGTAATATCATTAATTATGAAGTCAATGTAATTCATTTTGTAAATTTTTTTATAACAAAAATTGCATAGGCCTATGGATTTTTGTTTTATGTTGTTTATTATCTATTTAAATTATTTTAAAAAATTCATACAAAATAACTTAGTGGTCAAACAAACCAATAAAAATTTAAATTGTATCTGCATACATGAAAAACATTATGTTAATAGGTGAAATGCATTACTTATTACACATTTTCAACCTTGTTTCGGTAGTGACATATTTAGGGACAAGAAAGGGATTAGATATGTTACTATAATTTTTGTAAATATGTGTGCCTTAGAAATGGTGTAACAGATGTATTGTGAGATGTATTCAAAACTGGAAAAAAAATGTGGCTTTTATTCCACCTTGAATTTGAACCATTTCTGTAGAATCGACCAAATGGAATTTATAGCCTACTCCAAAATTTGTATTAAAGTGGCCCTATTATGCTTTTTGGGGTTTCCCCTTTCCTTTAGTATGTTATACATCTTTTTGTGCATGAAAAAGGTCTGAAAAGTTACAAAGCCCATAGTCCACGCCAAAGGGAGCTACTCGCTCTCACAGAAAACACTGCTCCTGAACTGCCTGAAACGCCTCGTTTGTAGTATGGCGTTTTCTTCGGTAATTTATCTACGTCACTGTCATACATTTGAATAATGTTTGGCACCCTCTCAACCAGTGCCAGTCAGAGCGGAAGCCGTGTGGTTTTGCCATGTTGAGAAAACAGCAGCGCAAAAGCAAATCCCCTTTGTTTGACCAGCTGACCAATCAGAGCAGACTGGGCTGTCGGGCCTTAAAGAGACAGGAGCTAAAACGAAGTTTCAGACAGGGTGAATAGAGGTGCTGCAGAGCCAATCAGTTCGGAAAAAAATTATTGTTTATTGAACATTAAAACGCGTAAACCTATTTTAGTAGAACTCCTAAATAAAGGTATGAACCTGAAAATTTGCGTAATAGGGCCCCTTTAAATGCCCAGTGTCTTGCCATGTGGTTATAATTGGGGGTTGGGACATCTAATCCTCAGCCAAATAACCCAGGGAGCACTGTCTCTAAATATTGTCTCAGATCACAAAACCCATCTGGCCAAATGTATACACGGATAAGTGTGTGCAGGAACAGCCCTTTTTGTTTAGTTATTACATGTGAGATTGTTGGTCATTGGTCACCTGGAAACTTGAATTTCTGGAGGTGGACCCACAGACACAGGTCCTCGTTGTCGCAGTTGCATTTCCAGGGGTTTCCGCTGAGCCCCATGGTGCGCAGGTTTGGAAGCTTGATCATAAAACTTATGTTGAACACCGTTAGGTTGTTCCGGCTCAAATCCAGCAACTGAAGGGCATTATTGTTTGCAAAAGCCTCGGGCTGAATTTCGGATAGTGCTGGGTTGTCGGTCAACATTAGCATTACAAGGTTCGACAATGGGCTTAACGCCCTGTTATCGATCACCTTTAAATTGTTGAATGACAGATCCAGGAAAGTAAGTTTCCGTAGATTCTTAAACGTGGACGCGGAAATATCCGTTATGGAATTGTTGCGACAGTCCAAATAAACCAAATCGGAGAGGAAGTTTAGCTGCAAATGTGGCAGCTCCAATATTAAGTTGTTCGAGATTATGATCTGCCGCACATTTAGCGGGAGATCTGGGGGAAAGTCAGTAAAGTTTTTCCCGATGCAGCTGATCACCGATAGATCGTCCTCACATTCACAAGTCGCCGGGCAGGTTGCAGTCACAGCAGGGGTTGGAAATAAAAAGATGATCAGCGTTATGAGCCGCAAGGCTTGCTTGCTCGGCCACGGGACAAGACCCATGACACATACCCATACGAAAAAAAAATCATGTAGCTTAGTAATACCTAAGAAATGATCGAATCAATGCATTTAGCATTTTGCAAAAATGCGTTCTAGCTAAATACATTCCAATGCATTCTACTATTCATCATAGAGACATTCGTGTAGGCCTGCTCTGGAATCTTCCTAAAATGCATAGCCTAGACCTAATCAACAGTATTATTATGTAGGCCTAAAATATTCACTAATGCTAGTGACATTTGGGAAATTACGTTTTTAAAAAGCTGATAAAAATCAAACAATGCATCGTTATTCTTGTATTTTGTCTATATGAAAAGACCAGTGGACCAATTTATTTATCCTGCCTACGACCTGCCTGCAATATTTTCGTCAGTGTTTTTTGTCGCTGAACAAACTACATAGGTGTCTGGCCATATGAAGTAATGCATGCCTGGTGTCGGGGCTACGTTGAGGTACTAGGGGCGGAGCCATCTGAACCTGAGGTGGAAACTGACATGTTTATAAAACATTTAAATCCAAATTTCTGGTGACTTCTGAGAACAGTTCTGTTAATGTACTAATTAGTGTGGCTTTAAGAGGGTATACACCGTGCAATGACAGCACATGGAAGATTGGGAAGGGGAGATAATAAATAATAGATAATAAATAAATACATGTTACAATGCATATTACATGTTGTGTCCTCCGCTGAACACGGGTTCTTTACCCAAAAGAAAGACTTAAGACTTGCACTGTCTTGTTACAACTTAGTTTATTTTACCCAACATGTCTTATTCAAAGTTCCCTTATAGCAGAATCTTCCCTCCTAAGGTGACAGTAAACTTATATACCCCAAGTGACATTTTGTTAACCTATACCTAGGCATCTTTACTAGTGTCTCTAATACACTACATTACATGAATGACACTTTTTATTGTAAGCTAAAGATTTGTCAGTATTGAGTTATCAAAGGACATCTGTGTGACCTGCACCTGCTTGTCCCAGAATAAGTTACAAAAACACTTGATTTAGGTACCCTCAAAAAAGAGTAGTCTATATATTGCTAGAACTATTGTTTATTTTGAGAAACATTGTTATTTGTTTATATTGTTCCGCTCCGCTCCGACCCTACCCGAGCCGTTACCTAGTGCTTGGTGGAAATGAGCCATTAGAGTCGCCGCCCATGACCTCAACTGGTTCCAGTACCACAGCCTAGACGTAATAGTCCTGCTGGTCACTGTGCTTCTGTCTGTTATCATAGGGACAGTGAAATGCATGAAGCTGTGTCTGAGGAGGATCCCATGTAAGAGCAAAAAGGACTGACCTGTGAACAGGGCAAGGTGTGTTTATATTATAATTCATATTGTAACCAACGGATGGCATATTCTTGAATATAAAATAAATGTAAATTCAGAACACACACTTTCTTGAAATGTGTTATTGATTTCAATCAAGTATTTTGTTGCAGTGGCCCTACGCTTTTTGAGAGCCCCACGCTAAGTTTATTTGTAATAACATAAATAACATAATGCAAAACAGGACAAAACTAGCGCAGACCTATAAATCACCCTGGATGGAGGGGAAAGTGATGGCAAACACATTATCACTACATTTAATAGCGGCTGATTATCATGCTTGTAAAACTCGTGTGAGTATTCTGGTCACCTTAAAACAGTGTAATTTGAACTTTACTGAAGCAGCTATGGGACTGGGCTGATAGCTGATTTAGGCTGTGCACATGAATCAGTCTGTCCAAAATTGAAAAATGCAAGCAGAATGTTTATGATTAAAAGTGCAAAATTATTTGTCTGATAATATTTCCGTTGCACATAAAATACATTTAGCAATGAAATGAACTGACCTTTGTAGGGATAGACTATTCCGCTGTAATTCGTCCATGTGAGTGTGTCCCTGTAAGTTTCAAGTTATATAACAAGCTTTACATGTAGTGATATAAGTTAACCTCTGGACGTACTAGGCAATGATGAACCAACACTTCTGTGTCTCTGCCTATTGATCTATGGTCCATGAAAGAATATAGTCGGAGGTTTCTGCAGGAACCCATTTTAAAAATGGTAACAATACCCTCTCTTTTTGTCAAGTAAGTACCAGTCTACTACTTTATATAGAATATCTGTGAGTCCTTGTGACTAGAATTAAAGCAGTTGGACACAAATGTAAGAGGTCCCTATGTCTTAGACAATTGATTAAATTTACCTTAAATTGACTGATCCTTTATTCTAGTATTAAATAGGATGCAGGTTTCATTACTGTAGAGGGAATTGAATTAGTTTGCATTACATTTCTTTGTTAAAGCCACTATAGACAACCTTTTTATAATAACAGATTATCAATATATTTCTTCTGATAGCATATTGTAATGTCTATGGGAGAATGAAAAAATTGCGGTTTAGATCAGTCCTCTTTAAGTCTCAATATTTGACCATAATTTGGTCAGCCACCATGCAGGTGCTCCTGCGAAACTGTGAGAAATTGCTTAATGGCACAAGGAAGTGCGTCCATACTTGGAGTATAGTCATTGATCAGTGACCAGAGCATTCTGTCTACTTTGAGTCTACTTTGCAACGGTTAGGGAAAAATAATTACACTAAGCAAACGGTGGGGGTCACCAAAATCCCCTTCTACACATAAACTGCCTCTAGTAGCTTTAATTAATTACGTTATCACTCTGGATTTATAGTACTTGTACAAAGCTTTTAATTGTTGTGTTGGGCTTTGGAGAACAGCATTCCTTTTTAATTTTTTTTATTAGTACAAGTCAAAGGTCTAGAAAGAATTTCTAAAGATTGACGTGGATTTCAGAGAAGGCACATGAGTGCATTATTATGTTATATTCATACTACTCTTGATTGTCAAATTTTTTCTGAGTTTTACAATGTTCCCAAGCAGGGATAAAAAAAAAAAAATGTAAGGACTACATAAAAAATTTACAGTTGCACAATTCCCGGTACATTTACCTTTGATTATAGGATTATGCCAACTCTCCCAAGATGTCAATAGGATAGGCTGCCAACTCTTTGCTATAGGAGGACTTTGAACCCACACTCCGTTTGTGAACGTTGTGTTTAAACCAGATTTGTATTCACAGGAGAGAAATCTCGAGGAGTAATAAACACATGGGAGTCCATTAAACTCGGAAGCGCAATGAGAATCAGTCTTTCTCTCTTCACAAATCGAGCTCAAAGAAAAAACGACATAGAGCGAGAGGGAGAGAGATAGAGTACGAGAGAGTTGTATTTTATGACAAATAGAGACAGGGAGGGTGTGTTTGTTTAAGTGTGAAAAGGGAGAGGGAGACATGGTGAAAGCTGTGTTGTTTGTGTGTCTCCTGCTGAGCATGGTGTTGCAGGGAAATGGGGTTAGACCGGTGAAGGAAAGTGGACCTTCTACAAAGGACACAGACCCTGTGGAGATAGAAACAACAAAGACAGGAAGTACTGGCAGTATTGATCCTGATGTAAACAGTCCTAGAGGTGACACTGGTCCTACTGGTTTCCGTGGTCGTCTGCTGGTGATACCAATGGATGGAAGTCATTGGTTTGCAGTAAAGGCAGTTGCCCAGGAAATGGGTCGCCGTGGACACCAGGTCACTGTGGTGATACCAGAGTTCAGCATGCGGATGGGACCTGGCCAGAACTACAACACTGTGACATATCCAGTACCCTATGGACAGGAAGAAATTGATACACTGATGGACAGATTGAAGGAGAACTTGCGTCCGTCTGAGTCTAGGAAATCATTTTTTAGGAAAATCAGTGCAAAAATTGAAGAAGTGGAACGAATAAGTGCCTTTATTCTCACCACAGCCGAGATGTTGCTGTTTAATACGAGCCTCATCTCACACTTATCAGAGCAGGTGAGTGTTCAAAGAGTGCTTGTGTATTATATTTATAAGCTAAAATAGATATAAGTATTGCAGGAAAAGTCCACCAGTAGTAACAGTCTCATTAGTTTAATACAATCTTTTCTTTATCGCTTCCCCTTTGCAGAATTATGATGCTGTCTTGACAGACCCCATGATACCAACAGGCTCTTTAATAGCCCGCAAGTTAGGTGAGTGTCATTGTTGGTTGTGAGCACTTTAATACGTCTGCATCCATTTATCGGTCACTCTAAACACTTGTGTTTTAGGAATTCCGTCTATAAATGTGCTAAGAGGGATCCCGTGTGGCATGGACCTCAAAGCTGCTGCCTGTCCCTCCCCTCCATCCTACGTGCCCCGATTCTTTACGCGATACACCGATAACATGACTTACAGGGAGAGAGTCATCAACACAGTGGTATAGTGGGCTAGAGGTCAATGGAGGGGGGGGGGGGGGGGGGGGGGTTAAGCGAAGTCAAATCCGTTCTAAAGACTAATGTTAAAACATAAATCTTAATGCATAGGGTCTAATGTGTTTGCTAATATGGCTCAATTTACACAAACTACTAACTAGTTGATGTCGGGCGGCGCCTATAGGTGAGCCTGCTTGAGCCGTTACTATGCAGATTACTCTACTGGCGCTTCGACCACATTGCCAGTCAGTTCCTGGGAGAGGATGTGGGCGTGGCTGAAGTGCTGACAGACTCTGCTATCTGGTTGTTGAGGTATCAAACAATCCTGCCACTTCAGACGTATACAACACGCAAACACATTTCCCCATGTATTTGTACAAAATATGTGACATACTTGCACATACTGTGCCCCCTGTTATGGTCTTCATAAAGGTATGACTTCACACTGGAGTTCCCACGTCCCCTCATGCCCAACATGGTGCTGGTGGGAGGGATCAACTGCATCATAAGGAACCCATTACCTGAGGTAAATCCGTTTGTGTGTGTGTGTGTGTGTGTGTGTGTGTGTGTGTGTGTGTGTGTGTGTGTGTGTGTGTGTGTGTGTGTGTGTGTGTGTGTGTGTGTGTGTGTGTACGTGCGTGCGTGCGACGGAGAGAAAGAGTAGTTTTCGGACAGTTATTTTTTCTGGTCATTCATTACATTCCTAAACTTACATGTTTGAATTGACACGTTGTTTTTTTCCATAAAATGGCTCTGCGAGTTCACAGGACCTAGAGTCCTGGTTGGGCGGGCATGGTTTTGTTGTGTTTACTCTGGGGTCTATGGTCTCATCGCTGCCAGAAGAACTGACTGCCATCTTCCTAGATGCCTTTAGACAGATTCCTGAGAAGGTAAAAAACACAGGACAATTTGAACTGATCAGTATTCAAAATTGAACTAAAGCAAAAATGTTCAGAGGTTGTATATTACATTTTTTCTTGATGTAGGTTTTGTGGCGGTACACTGGGGCAGTTCCAGAGCACATCCCGGAGAATGTGAAGATGATGAAATGGCTTCCACAAAATGACCTGCTAGGTGAGTGCCCTCAAACAGTGTAGTCACATCTTCTGTGTTTTTCCAAAGTACCTGCTCTGAACCGGTGTGTGTATCTGTTAGCACACCATGGAGTACGGGCCTTCATCACCCATGGCGGGACACATGGTCTCTATGAGGGGGTGTGTCATGCTGTTCCCATGTTGATGCTGCCTCTGAATGGTGACCAGCCTGACAATGCTCAGCGATTGGCCAGCAGAGGAGTGGGCGTGGTCCTGGATATCCACACCGTTACAGTTGAAAGTCTGCTTCAGGGACTGAACAATGTGATCAGCAACGCTAAGTAAGAGGTCTGGTGAACTTGGGTGCACTGGGAGAAAGAGGTGTGAACATGGGCCCGGGCCAAATAGTAATCCGGGGTTGATAGGGATGCTAGTTAATTTAATATGTTAAATTAATATGTTTTAATACGATTTGAGAGGACAACATTACCTAGGTTTTTTGTGACTTATCCAGTAGATGTAGGTCTTAGTTACCATTTAATAGTCTTGCTCTGCAGTCTGCAGTAATAATAACGCTATAGTGAGGCAATTCCTTTCAATAGGCGATGTTGGATTTACCAAGTCTTATCCCTCTCCAATTTGACCCGGTGCATTTAAAAATGGTTGCATCCCCTCAGTTACCATGGCTATGCCCAAATAATTGCAAGCATTTTTTATCATCCTTACTTGTATGGGATCAAAGTCTTATACCTATAGTCTGCTCACTGTAGGTATAAAGACAACGCAATGAAGCTCTCTGCCCTGCATAAGGACCGCCCTATGGACCCTCTGGAACTCTCTGTGTTTTGGACGGAGTTTGTGATGAGGCACAAAGGAGCGGAACATCTTAGAGTCGCCGCCCACGACCTCAACTGGTTCCAGTACCACAGCCTGGATGTAATAGTCCTGCTGGTCACTGTGCTTCTATCTGTTATCATAGGGACAGTGAAATGCATGAAGCTGTGTCTGAGGAGGACTAAACGTGTTAAGAGCAAAAAGGAATGACCTGTGAAAATGTCAAAGCACTAGTCGAATGATCTACACAACAAGGATACCGGCAGTATGGACGTTAATGAGTGTTAATAAAACCTCCATTAATAAATATCAATTGCTTAATTTGCATGCATGATGACTATCCACATAACAATGAATAGTTGCGAAAGGAATAATTGAGTATATTACCTTTTATGATGTCATGCTATAGCATGTGATCTAACTGATAGAGTCTGTGACTGAAAGTGTCGAATGACATAACATACTTGGTAGTAGAGGTTAACCTCAGGACATGGATTCAGGACATATAAACACCTACTCTTCTGTATCACATTGTGCACATATTCTAATCCCAGTACAACAATACAAATGCAATGCAATGTACAAAGTTAAATAATAACTTAGACTTTGATTGAAGGACTATGCCTACTCCCATTAAAAGTAAACAGCATTCAAGCAACTTCCCCTGCAGTATTTGATATGGGAGGGGTTTGAGTACACGCACGCCCAATCACTCCTAACCCACAAAGGAATTCTGACTGTCCGGAAATGTTGAAACGAGAGCGATATTAAAAGAGAGGGAGCTATGGAGAGGAACATACGGACTAAAACCTCAGCTGGAAAGTGGAATGCAACTCTGCCAACTCTGACACAGAGTGAGAGGGAGAGAGACAGGGAGAGAGAGAGCGGGAGGGGGAGAGAGAGAGGGAAAGAGAGCGGAAAAAGAGAGGGAGACATGGTGAAAGCCATGCTGTTTGTGTGTCTCCTGCTGAGCATGGTGTTGCAGCAGAATGGGGTTACAGCGGTGAAGGAAAGTGGACCTTCTACAAAGGACACAGACCCTGTGGAGAAGGAGACCACAAAGACAGGACGTACTGGCACTGTTGATCTTCATGTTGTCACTAGTGCTAGTGCTTTCCATGGTCGTCTTCTGGTCATACCAATGGATGGAAGTCATTGGTTTGATGTAAAGGCTGTTGCCCAGGAGATGGGTCGCCGTGGACACCAGGTCACAGTGGTGATACCAGAGCGGAGCATGCGGATGGGACCTGGTAAGCACTACAACACGGTGACATATCCAGTACCCTATGGACAGGAAGAGATAAATGCTCTGATGGACCAATCAAAAGAGAGCCTTCGTCGATCTTCTCAACCATTCTTTGAGAAGATAAGTAGAAAAATCGCAGAGGCCCAAAAAGCAAATGACTTCTTCACAGTTACGGCCGAAAGCCTTTTGTTTAATACCAGCCTGATTTCACACTTATCAGAGCAGGTGAGTGTAAGAGTGTCTTTTGTTGGAAGAGAGCAAAAAAACAAACAAACAAAAAAAAAAACGATCATAAACAATTAAATTCGCAACTGTGCAAATATGTCAAGAAATTGTTCATAATTATTTGTATTTCTCTCTTGCTCTTTGCAGCATTTTGACGCCGTGTTGACAGGCCCGTTTATTCCAACAGGCTCCGTATTGGCACGCAAGTTAGGTAAGTGTTTCTCTGTTTCTGTGAGCTTCTCTGTTTCTGTGAGCTTATCAGTTTGTTTCTGTGCATTTGTTACTCCTACAGACTTTTTTTATAGGAGTTCCATCTGTGAATCTAATAAAAGGGATGCCTTTTGGCCTTGAATACAGTACTACTGGCTGCCCCTCCCCTCCGTCCTATGTGCCTCGTGCCTTTACACTGTACAGTGATAAAATGAACTTCAGGCAAAGAGTGTTTAACACATTGGTAAGGTTCACGTGTGCACACACACAGATACATACACACAAATGAAGTCAAATCCATAGCTTAATGACCAGAAAATTAAAACAACATGAAACATTTTCAACCATGAATAGCCATTTATAGGGCATAATTCACACAATGTTGTTCCTTAACGGGATGTTTCTGGACCAACAGATGAGCATGCTGGAGTCATTAATGAGCAAAGTGATGTACTGGCAATTTAGCCAGATGGCCAGTAAGTTTCTGGAGGAGGACGTTAGTGTGACTGATATTCTGGCAGACACAGCCATCTGGTTGTTGAGGTATCAAGCTAAACAGCTGCGTCACATTTTACGAACTGTCTTGAACTATTTACACAGACAAACAAGATGAACACGTGCACTCACACAACTGTTTTGTTATTCATATAGGTATGACTTTACAACCGAGTTCCCACGTCCCTTAGTGCCTAATATTGTGCTGGTGGGTGGGATCACCTGCAACATAAGGAACCCTTTACCTGAGGTAATTCACTGTTTGTGCATGTGTGTTTGACCCAGATTTGTTTTGTATTGCCACAGTGTTTTATTTGGCCAACCCTTACATTCCCTTTTTTTTAACCTGACCAAAAAAAATCTGCATTTTGCCGCTGGCTTCACTCTAACTTTCAGTATACTTTTTTGCCACACATCTGACGTAGGTGCCAAAATATCGATCTGTTAATCATTTATTACATTAAAGCCACGAAACCAAGTTGGAAGGGAGGACCTCTCACCCAGTGGATGTGTCTTTGTGTGCACAGGACTTAGAAGCCTGGGTGTCCACAGGACAGCACGGTTTCACTGTGTTCACTCTGGGATCCTTAGTGTCATCTATGCCAGAGGAACTGACTGTCATCTTCCTAGAGGCCTTTAGACAGATTCCTCAGAAAGTAAGCACACTACAAATATGATATCATGATAAAATGTATCCCTAAGGCAAAACTCAGCAAATAATCTTTTCTTTTGGGGGAATCAGGTGTTGTGGCGACACAGTGGACCATATCCAGACAACATCCCAGAGAATGTAAAAATGATGAAATGGCTTCCACAAAATGACCTACTAGGTGATTGCCCTTAACTAAATTTGAATATTAGTATCTTTAGTTGGTTCTTTGAGCCATTTATCTGGGCTGTGCATTTTCTCATTCGGTGGTTTAATGAATTGCATTTCATTGGTTGGGAAATTATGTTTTAATCATGTAGTATTGCTACTTTGATATGTTCATAAACACACCATGTTTGACGACTCTGCCCTAAATGTGTTAGCGCACCACGGAGTGCGGGCCTTCATCACCCATGGCGGAACACATGGTCTCTATGAGGGGGTGTGTCATGGTGTCCCCATGTTGATGCTGCCTGTGACTCACGAGCAGCCTGGCAATGCCCATCGAATGGCCAGCAGAGGAGTGGGCGTGGTCCTGGATTTCCAAACCATCACTGTTGAAACTCTGCTTCAGGGACTGAACGATGTCATCCATAACACTAGGTAAGGGTTCAAATCAACCGAACCAAGCGGTTGGGCGATTAATTATTTCAATGGGCACTGGGGGACTTCATGAGGCTGGAGTCTCCTCCCATTTTTTACTTGTATAGTGAAATTGACACTGAAAAGTATGGCTCCCAGTTAAATTTGCTGTCCAAATGTAATAGCTATGCCTTATCGTTATCATCACTTGAATATATTGAAAGGGAATAAGCTTACCAAAAATCTATTACTTACATAACTTGGAATAAAAATTAATCCAGCACTGTTAATTATGGTCTGTAGGTATAAAGACAGCGTAATGACGCTCTCTGCCCTGCATAAGGACCGCCCTATGGACCCTCTGGACCTCTCTGTGTTTTGGACGGAGTTTGTGATGCGTCACAAAGGAGCGGGACATCTTAAATCTGCTGCTCTTGATCTAAACTGGTTCCAGTATTACAGTCTGGATGTAATAGTCCTACTGGTCACTGTGCTGCTGACTGTTCTCCTAGTGGCAGTGAAATGCATGAAAATGTGTCTGAGGAGGATCAGAAGTAAGAGGAAACAGGAATAAAGTATGGACAGAGCCAGTGTTAATGATTGATACTGTAACAAATGTAATACCAGCAAAAATGAAAATAGCAGAGAGACAATTTGCCTGTCTTATAAGTTACAAACTGCAGGAGAGGGAATGATAGAAGTAACTATACATTAATTGAACAGTTATTCCCATCGATGATTTTTGCGCAGAATTTGCCTCTCACATTACATGCAGTATTATATGCGCTTTGCTTTGTTCATTGCATGAACATCTTTAAGTTTGCCTAATGAGTTGAAGCTTCTGTTAAACCTTGACAGGGTTTTCAGCTGTAAGTCAGTCTATGATTATTTCCCATGTTTTTAAAAAAAGAATGAACAATTAAGGAACCTAATTTGAATGCGTTAAAAGATACTTGTTGCTTTTCCGTAGAGCATTTTTTACACTGAAATCAGATTATTAAAATGCATTTTAACCCATTTGTTTTGTGGAATTTAAGAGCTGCCAGTCGGAATCAATGTGTAGATGGTAATACTTCATTGTAAGAGCTTTGTGATATCTCTCACTGCTTAATTTGATCTACTACTGTTGGTCTACAATAAAATTAAAGAAGTATAGCATCTAACACAATTTTCTAGTTGTCTCACCTTTAGTTAGTGTTCAGCTATTTCAAGAATTTTCAAAGCCTTAAAAACCGGTAAATAGTCAAGGAAACACATTTATTATACAGAAAATACATAATTTCATCCTAATCTTTTACAGTCATGTCTGATCAGGATATAAATCTGTTATCAGTGGTCACTCTTCTTGGGGGGAAATGCTACATACTCAACAGCTAGAGCCACAGCGAATGCAGCAAAGCCCCATTTGAATCCCCTCAGCAAAACTTCCGATAGAGTCACAGCGTGGGAAAATCTACCCATGTACCGCCACGCCTCGTTTCTGCAAATCGGAAAAGAGAAAAATATGGGCCGTAATACAAGTTACTTACAGCGGAAACGTTATAGGACCCTGGCACATAGAAATAGGTCTACATTGGTCACATACCTTGCCCATGGATCCTTGAGCCCTCTGGCAGCTAACCTCTGCTGGGTGAACTCCATTGGTGTTCCTTCCACCTTCCACTGCTTCACGTCCGGCATGGACAGCTTGCTGTGGCCGTGGTCACCTCCCATCCTAAAACAGACATGGCAATGAAGCAGAGGTGTGACTACAAATGCTGCACTTTATTCTAAGGTTTGCTCATGTTATTATGAGAATATTTGTATAAAATGGCTGTTCTTCAAAAGGTCCCTACAATAATTAACATACGATGTGTATACTGTCTCCGTTTCTTTACAGATTGTTCCATTCCTCCACAACTCTAAAATCACGAGGACCTTGGCAAACTCTAAGTGTGGTTTTGATACGTTAAAACATCACAAAGTGTTTGTCATACCTTAGCCACAGAAATGACAACGTAAAGTACTTGGACTATTGTAGGAGAGAGAGCTTCTGTAAATGTATTAGCTGCCTCGGTTTGGGAAAATTCGTCTTCCCATTACATGGTACACAGATAACTTCGATGATGACTATTTTCATAACAAACAGTAACAATCAAGTTTGAATTCATTAATAGATCTTAAATGAATTTCCAGTGTGCAAGTTACTGCTTTTAGTCTGAAATTAAAAGGTATGGATTAGGTCATAGAGAAGTGTTTTTCTATCTAAGAGTAACTATGGCCGCAAAGCAGGATAAGTCACTGTACCATTCAATGTACCATTGTAATACTTGCCGTTTATGATGCTAGTTAAGTTAGCACCTGACAATGATCTTGTACTTCGTGCAGGTTTATCTTTCTAAACCAAAAAAATTGAACTTTTAAACGTTCTAGCCTCATACATTAGTCCACAGACTCTGAAGTGATTGCTGCTGTTACCTTTATGTTAAATATATAGAACTAATGCCAGTGAAACAACATCAGTCAGTATCGAACAAACTAGCTTGAAAGATTTCTGTACTACGGTGTGACTGTTAGCACAGAAGATATTTGTTGCAGAGCTAACACTGGCTAAAAACATTTGAGACGACTTCAGCAAGCATTTTAATAAAAATAAAAGTATTGTATACGTGTATTACGAGACAGATAATATAAATGAAGGCAAAATCATTGTATGTATGGAAAGATATTGTATTACAGGTACCTGTACTGTACAGTTGTTGTGACCTCTGGTTCTGCAAAGCTTTACGACAATCGTTCCTGTCGAACTGCAAGCTACGGTAAGGTCTTTGGGCCATACTTAATCTGGAAACGCAAAATAATACTCTTTGTGCTGTGTTTGGAATCGCATACTATGCGACCTTTCACTCTAAATATGTCGGGAAATGAGTTAATATTTGGAATATAGTCATCGCAATAAATATTAAGCCATTGACATAAAGTTAGTTAATAGTTACCCCGACTACCATAGGGCAAATAAAAGGCATCAAAACATGTTTACTAATATTACAAAATAGAGAGCAAGCTAAATATTTCATAGATGCATTTATTTATAAAGCAGATTAAAGGTAACTGAGTTTTTTCTCTCCATGATATCACATAGCAAACCCAGAACAAAGGTCACCTTACCATTGCTATAATTGTTTTTGCACTTGTACATTACAGGTTTCAGACCCTAGACATGTATATTTGCAAACATTAATATTCTGCTCTAATAAGGCTCAAGCGTAGTATTCAAGAATTTTAGGTATCCTTCAGAAGATCTCACTATTTTGAAAATAATGTATCCTCTATAATTATCTACACAGGCAAATCTTACAACCTCCTTTACCATGGTTGCTTCACCATAGCAATCCCCCCTTTATCTGGCAATGTCTTGAAATTATTTATATGTAACTCTCCGTATTGTGGCTATTGTCTTAGTCTCTCCGTTGGGGTGACTTGTTATAGTTTACTCTTAGGTTTGAGTAGTTCTCTCAAAGTTTCTAGGTTCTCTCCCTCTGGGGCTGCAGGCCAAGCACTGTGGTCTACAAACACGAAACAAAACAAAACAAAATTAATTAACTTGCGAATTAACTATGCAAAAATAAATTAGAAGGTACAAGGTGTGTTTAGTGATGTTGTGTGTACCTGGTATGTCCCACATAGAGTGATAAAGGCTTTGTCCGGCATCTACCCTGAGGGTTGCTCCAGAGATGTAGGAGGCAGCAGGAGACAGTAAAAAACAGACTGCCGGGGAGATCTAATAGTCACCAGAAACAGAAAGTGTATTTCATTGCTTATCTAAAGAGATCACTGTTTGTGTTAAAGCTGTGGTAAAACAGTTGTATACACCCGAAAAATAATATTTTGCCCACACCTCCTCTGGTACTCCAAGTCTTTTTGCCGGGCTGAAGGGAATAGACATTTTGAATAGGGATGGTCCAAAGTCCTTGTAGTTCTCCATCGCGGTCTTTGAAATGATGGTGCCCTTAAGTACGATGAAAAACAACAAACTTTGAAATCCCTCTGTACTTCTCCGCCACACAATCCCCACTGATTCACTATAAACAGGCATTATCACATACTGGTGCAATGGAGTTGACTCTGACTCCTGAAGCAGCCCACTCAATCGCCAGACTCTTAGTGAGGTTATCTACTGCTGCCCGAGCTGCTCCTGTGTGACTGAGAAAAGAGTGTGTGAGTGAGACAAAGCTTTTGTCGGCCAAATCGAGATCTGGTGCGCTTTCGTGAGTGTCTTACGCCATGCCTGGGAAACCCTTCCACATATCAGCAATGATGTTGACTATTACTCCCCCATGATCTTTCATCCAGGCGGTGTACACTGTAGGAACAAATGTTAAGCATACTAGTCTACACTACTGTGCAGAAAAATAGGCTTATACAAGCACATACCCTCTTTGCAGCAGTGGAAGGTCCCTGTGAGGTTGGTGTCTATGACAGCTTTCCAACCTTTGGGAGATGTTAGTTCTACTGGGCTGCTGAATTGACCCCCACCATTATTCACAAGGAAGTCTATTTGCCCATACTGCTTGATTACTGATGAAACCATAGTCTTTACCTGAAAATCAATAATTTCCACAAATGAAAAAAAAGGTTTACATGAAACTGAAGTTTTATTGAAGTTTAAAAAGGCAAATTGTTGGTGGTAACATGCATGTACCTCTGCCTCATTGCGTATGTTGCATGGAATTGCGGTCACTGAGGCAGGGCTGGAAGGAGGGATTTTTTGTTTCAACTCTTCAGCTGCAGCCTCCAGTCTTTCCAGCTTTCTACTAGCAATGACAACATTGCACCCTAGACAAATACATTGAGTGTGTGTAAGAGTGCTTTTAAGTTACACCTGTCACACTCCCCTTTAGTGATTCAAGACAGCACATCTACAGTATATCGCACTTGTATTTTACAAGTGTGAACTTCGAATTTCTTTATCTTTCTAGGGCAAAGTTCACTTTTGGAGACATTAGTCCACTTGATGGCAGCTACATTTTAAATAACGTAACGCAGAAAATAGTCTTGTAACACATTCTCTACTTACCCAGTTCAATAAGTTCAGTCGAGATTGCTTTACCGATACCTGTTCCACCACCGGTCACTATAGCCACTTTGTTATTAAAGAGACCTGCTCTAAACACACTGGTCGCAGCCATGTTTGACTTTGCTACGGAAGATGAGTGTGCACTGCCCTCTAGTGTAAATAAACTTGCAACGTGTGATGGTAAATGTATCTTTTACGGTGCTCTGGGAGACCTGTTTTAGCCAATTTAGGCAACCTCTGTTCGAACCGTGAGATGTTAATTAGGAGTGCAACTGCTGGAAGCTAGTCTTATCTCTAGTTCTTCCCTCAGTGGCGAAAACAACTTTATCTCACAGATGTGCTCTTGCTCATTTCACAAGCTTTGAACGGTGTGCAATTATGGGGTCATTATTGTAGCAAAACTATTTGCAAAGCGTGTGGAGAGTTGTGTATCTATCTCAATCCGTGTGTCGTCATCAGGTTTGTAAGTGTAAAAAAAATATCCGTCTGTATTCAGATTCGCAAGTGTATTGAGAGTTGTATATGTGTAGACAAATCTGTGAATGCGTGCATAGATCTGTAAATGTGTAGACAAATCTGTAAATACGTACGTGGATATTAATGGCTAAAAGTCTCAGTATTTTGCTGCAAGAGCTGAAGATACAGACAAGCATTAATTACAACTCACGCGAACCCTCTCAATTGGATGTATTTTTACACGTGACTTTTGCTACACTTCTGCCTTTTCAGAGATCTTCATTCTCGAGATCTGCGCGTGTGTAGCGATTTGTCTGTGATAGAGATCCGTCCATGTGGCGATTCGTCTGTGTCTCAGTAGAAATTTCTGTGACTCCCAAAGTGCACTTCGACATGTAACATCCAATCAACGCGTTTATAATGATGTCACATGAGCCGGTAAATAAGCTTTTTTTTTTTTTTTTTGCAATGCTGCAGATTTAATGGTATCTGGTGTTTAGTCTTATTTTATCTTAGATTCTTTTTTTAAGTATTTATTGAAAATATCAGATCAAAACAACTTTACAAATGACTGTGCTTAAGCTCAGATTTCTGAATAAACAGCTATAGAGGGTGTGCAATTATGGGGTGGAGCAATCGTCTGTTGATCCATTAGTTTTAAGGCAGAAAGTTGTGCAAAAGCACAGCATATTTAAATGCTCAAGGTTTACGTGTGTCGTTTTAAAGAACCAAAATGTAATATAGTAAAAAAAATATCCGTCTATATTCAAGACACCGATTATTATTAAACAAGAGATGTATTTTTAGATGCAAGCTAGCTATGCAAATCAACCCAACATTAAGTGTACAGAATGTACATTATTTTCCAATCTAATTAAAAATGAAGTCTGTAAATGGACTATTCATTTTTGGTTTTACTGAAAAAAGACAGATCTTATTAAATGATATAAATAACCATATAGCCCCTCAGTCATTCATTGTTAGATTGATCTTAAATTGACACGTATTGTGTAATATCTAAAATGTGTTTAAATAAGCCATGCCAATATAAAATGGAATATTTAATGGCCCCTCACCATATTTACAATTTAGTATGTCGAGTATTTTCTTGCTGAATAAGGAAAGTTGGATGATAAAACAGACACATTAAATGTACAACTCTGCAATTCTAAAGATTGGATGTATCTTGCACTGTGTTTACATTTTCCAATAAAGTAATACTTGTTTATGATAATTAGATAATTTGAGAGGCAATTTAGGAGGGTCAAAATCACATTTTAGTAGAAAGTCTATACCTCAACCATTTCAAATAGATAAGAGGGAATACTAAACCACATTGAATGTTTGTGTTTTATAAAATTTTGCAACCATCTAAGTTTAATAGCGCCATTCATAACCTCAAAATCAATTACATTTAGACCTCCTTCTTCAACAGGTTTTACAATGTCATTTTTCCGAATAAGATGTTGTTTATTATTCCAAATAAAGTTATATTGAATTTGATTTATATTTTTTATGCATTTGGCTGGGACAGCTGGGTATGGATATATCAATCTTGAAATACCTTCCATCTTTGTTAAGAGAATTCTACCGAATATTGATATATTTCTTTGTAACCAACTATTTAAAATCTTTTTGTTCTTTTCCACAATAATTTGAATGTTAGCATTTTCCCTATTAATTAGATCTTTACTGATAGTTATTCCTTAATATTTAATTTCATTTTTAACAGGAATATTATGGATCAGAGTTGCTGTATTATTATGAATTGTTAGTATCTCACATTTATTTAGGTTTAAAGAAAGCCCTGAAGCATGAGAAAAAAGACACAGCTTTCAATGCATTAGGTATTTCATCAGAGTTTTTTAACAGTAAGACTGTATCATCAGCTAATTGTGTTATTTTTAATGATTTGTCAGCAAAATTTAGGGGTTTAATTGTATCATTATTTTGAATATATATTGCCAATATTTCAGTAGCTATTATAAAAAGGAGAGGGCTAACCGGATCACCTTGTCGAATTCCCCTTTTACATGAGCCGGTAAATAAGCTTTAACCTAGGCTATAGAATATAGGCTACGTTAGTCGTTACATTTGCCGATGCTGCAATTTAATGGTATCTGGTGTTGCTGTTTCGAACCAAAGTTATTTTATCTTAGATATTTAAATTCCATTAGTAATGGGTATTCAGTTCATTTACATTCTCAAACACAACTTTCAAATGATTTATTGCATTCATATGGAAGCCCTAAACTGCCATACCTTCATATGCAATTTGCAATATCAATTAATCCATTGCTTACACTGGGTGCTGCTAACAACTCACTGGGTGCTACAATACAGCGTAACGTGACCGCGGACTGATTGACCGGCCCATTTTAGCCGCCAGAATTTTCAACTTTGATTGGATGTAGTGTGTCGAAGAGCACAGCATATAAGAAAGGCAAATAAAGGTTTACGCCGGGCAGTTTCACAACCAGACCAAAATGCGAACGAACCCACATAAATATCCGTCTATAGACGTTGACGAACTGAATAAAAGTATTATTAAGCTTAAGAGATGGTTTTGTGAAGTTACATTTAAATGTCACATTAAGATATCATACCATATGCTGCACTAGGCCTTCTGATTATACAATGTAATTATTTGCACTATAGGCTACTTATGCATTATCAAAAGCTGCTGCAGTCTAGTGACTATAGACTACTTCACCATTGGTTTTACTGTAGACCGTTCTGTGCTAGGTTAGGCCCTATAATTTTTGTTAATTCTGATATAAATAACCATATAGCCCCTCAGGCTTACAGTAGAATCATAGGCACTTCTGATGAAAAAGACACGTTTTGTGTGAACCAAAATGTGTTTATTAAAATAACTTTCGCCATGCCAATATAAAATGGCCAGTTAATTGTGCCCCTCACAACTCTTCTACAATTTAGTATGTCGATCAAATTTCTCTTGCTCACTTATTAAAAAGCAAGGAAAGTTGGATAGTTGGAGATTAAACGGTGCACTTTCATTAGTAGCCCAAGTATAACGTTACCTTAACATATCTAAATGAATACTGCGTTCGACAGCAATAACTTAAAACGTTAAAATAACTAGAAAGATTGCAACAAATTGCAAAATAATCGACCATTAGCATATCGTTCAAGTCTCATACTTTTTTACTGACACACAGACGAATCGCTACACGGACGGATCTCTGTCACACAGACGAATTTCGACAGACTAATCGCGAGTGACGCCTGGCTCTTTTTGTGGCGCTGGTAATGGCCAGAGAAACCACTGGCAAACCAGCCTCCATACTGCCCCCTGCTGGTGGCAAGCCACTGGCTTGCCAGAGAAACCAGTGGCAAACCAGCCTCAATACTGCCCCCGATGGTGGCAAGCCACTGGCTTTTGGCAATTGCCAGACACCAGCCCAAATTCCGCTCCCTGGTGGTGGCAGGCCACCAACTTTTGGCGCTTGCCAGCTGCGGCTCACCATCAAATTTGGAGTGACGCCTGGCTCTTTTTGTGGCACTGGCACAAGCCAGTAGCTAAACCAAAGAAACCAGCCTCAATACTGCCCCCACTGGTGGCAAGCCACTGGCTTCTGGCACAAACCAGCGACAAACCAGCCTCAATACTGCCCCCGCTGGTGGCAAGCCACTGGCTTTTGGCAATTGCCAGAGACACCAGCGACAAACCAGCCTCAATACTGCCCCCGCTGGTGGCAAGCCACTGGCTTTTGGCAATTGCCAGAGAGACACCAGCGATAAACCAGCCTCAATACTGCCCCCGCTGGCAGCAAGCCACTGGCTTTTGGCACTTGCCAGCCGCTCTAGCCTGTGGCTCACCGTAATTTTGTCTCAAACCAGTGGCACCAGCCAGATCTGCCAGCAGTGTTATTATGTTCGGCGTACACGCCATTGCTTGTTTGTCACTTCTGATACAAGTTTGTTCATGCTGTTTAATTTATACATGTATGCTAAACAATATTAATGGGAACGGAACGTCTAGTATTAATGAACTATCAATATGATTGCTCCTATCTAGCTAATGCGATGTACGATCGGACATTAGCATTAGCTCGCTAACGTTATCAATGACTAAGCCTTTTTACTAGAGGATTAATATTTATTCATGGGTAAACACAGAAGCCATAGCGAAAGATTTAACAACATTTTAATTAAACTAACCGAAACGTTTATCAGACTCACGATTGTAAGACACAAACGTGATATTTCTTTAGATTAAATAGTCCTGTGAATATAATGTGTCTTGTTAATTGGTTATTTTTAATTATTCCGTTTTAATTAAATAATGTTACGGTTAGTTTCATTAAAATGTTGTAAATCTCTCGCTATGGCTTCTGTGTTTACCCATGAATAAATATTCATCCTCTAGTAAAAAGGCGTTCAACATGTCGTTCTAGATGCTCTATTGTAAACATGCTGTATTAGCTTGTCTGTTCTAAATTTACGTCTTTCTTGTAATGGTCAATTTGCACTATATAGATGAAGAACTTTCCATCCTGCAGTCAGCCAGGTCAAAGAGGACAAGATGGTCCCACATTCTGGCTGACTACGGGGCATTCCTGTACCGACCCAAACTCATGGTCCACACAACCCTGCTGCTTTTCCACACCCACCACCTTTGGCCTGCCACTATCCTCCTCATCCGGGCCCCTTCCATGTTCCTGCCATACCCCCCTCTACTTTCCCCAACAAATACCCTGCATCCCCAGGACTACACTCTACAGGAGGAGGAAGGCCTGTGAAGATTGTGCTGCTTGATCTGCTGCAGACTTCACACAAAAAACAAGCAGCTCTGCAAAGTGTAATTTTTCCACCTTAAAAACATCTCAGGTCCACCCTACCATCACCCTTCCAGTTGCTGAAGGGTCCATGCCTTTGTTTCCTCAAGGCTGGAATACTGCAACACTCATCACTGGGACCTCTGGTAGGAACCTCCAGATACTGCAGTACATACAAAACAGTGCTGCCAGGATCCTCATAAGAGGGCAGAAGTACCATCTCTTCATTCCAATCCTATCTTCTCTTCACTGGTGTCTTGTCCTGTACAGAATTGAATTGAAAACCCTCTTGCCAACATTCAAATGCTCCTGTGGCAATGCCCCCTCTTACCTCAAACACCTAATCACACCTAGCAGACCCACCCGTTGTCTCATGTTTGGTGATAACCTGCTTCTCTTTGCTCCCAAAATCAGGCTCCGCTCAATGGGTGACCAGGCATTCAGTGCTGTAGGCTGAATGCCTTTCCAGACCACCTGAGGCAGACCTCCACAGATTTTTATCATCTTTTAAAGCAGGCCTTAAAACCTTCAGGTTTCCCCCTGCTTGAACAAAGTATATCTGGTGTTGACTCTCTTAGGGACTTTGTTGACGGGTGGCTGTGGTTATAAAAATACATATAGTAATACATTTGTGTCGATTAAGCTATGTTTATAATGGTATGAAGCAGTTAATTACTGTTATTGTTAACGTCCAATATAAAAATAAATAAATACATTCGCCAACATAACTGTTAGCGTTTGCATGACTTGTGGTTAAATATTATGTTACATTATATATATATATATATATATATATATAGATAGATATATATAGATAGATATATCCATATATAAATGAATTGCATGTAAATCCTTAGACATTGTAATTTACATACATACATATACACACACACATATATATATATATATATATACATACATATATATACATATATACATACATATATATATATATATATATTAGGTCAATTACAATGTCTAAGGATTTACATGCAATTCATAATATTCTTGAAGATAACTATAGTACAGAGAGAGTGGGATGTAAAGTTCAGAACTTAGAGAACATCTGAAGAACCTGGAGAGAAGAGGATCTTTGACCTGCTGGCCAGCATAATAAATATAGATTGTACTTTGCTTCAATTCTCATCAATAATAAATATTATAAAGACAAATCATTTGAAATCTTATTTCTCATTGGAATTATGCATAAAATTCCACAACACAACGTAGGCCAGGCTGGCTGCCCTATAGACAGTTAGTCGGACATATCTTGCTGGAAGTAGGTGAGACGTGCACAGGGTTGACACATTCAGCTACAATAGATACAGAGTACGCTAAAGAAATTGACTTTGTCCGTTCCCCCAAAAAACTAGCTTTATTTTCCTACAATTTTTAATACCTTATCTAGGGTATCTAAAATATACACTGCTCAAAAAAATTAAAGGAACACTTTAAAAACACATCAGATCTCAATGGTGAAAAAAATCATGCTGGATATCTATACTGATATGGACTGGGTAATGTGTTAGGAACGAAAGGATGCCACATCATTTGATGGAAATGAAAATTATCAACCTACAGTGGGCTGAATTCAAAGACACCCCGAAGATCAAAGTGAAAAAATGATGCGGCAGGCTAGTCCATTTTGCTGAAACTCCATTGCAGCAACTCAAAATGGTACTCAGTACTGTGTATTGCCTCCACGTGCTTGTATGCATGCCTGACAACGTTGGGGCATGCTCCTAATGAGACGACGGATGGTGTCCTGGGGTATCTCCTCTCAGATCTCGGCCAGGGCATCACTGAGCTCCTGGACAGTGAGGTGCAACCTGGCGGCGTCGGATGGACCGAAACATAATGTCCCAGAGGTGTTCTATTGGATTTAGGTCAGGCGAGCGTGGGGGCCAGTCAATGGTATCAATTCCTTCATCCTCCAGGAACTGCCTGCATTCTCTCGCCACATGAGGCCGGGCATTGTCATGCACCAGGAGGAACCCAGGACCCACTGCACCAGCGTAGGGTCTGACAATGGGTCCAAGGATTTCATCCCGATACCTAATGGCAGTCAGGGTGCCGTTGTCTGTAGAGGTCTGTGCGTCCCTCCATGGATATGCCTCCCCAGACCATCACTGACCCACCACCAAACTGGTTATGCTAAACGTGGTAACAGGCAGCATAACGTTCTCCACAGCTTATCCAAACCCTTTCACGTTTGTCACGTGCTTAGGGTGAACCTGTTCTCATCTGTGAAAAGCACAGGGCGCCAGTGGCAGACCTGCCAATTCTGATGTTCTATGGCGAATGCCAATCGAGCTCCACGGTGCCGGGCAGTGAGCACAGGGCCCACTAGAGGACGTCGGGCCCTCAGGCCACCCTCATGAAGTCTGTTTCTGATTATTTGGTCAGAGACATTCACACCAGTGGCCTGCTGGAGGTCATTGTGTAAGGCTCTGGCAGTGCTCATCCTGTTCCTCCTTGCACAAAGGAGCAGATACCGGTCCTGCTGATGGGTTAAGGACCTTCTACAGCCCTGTCCAGCTCTCCTAGATTAACTGCCTGTCTCTTGGAATCTCCTCCATGCTCTTGAGATTGTGCTGGGAGAAACAGCAAACCTTCTGGCAACAGTACGTATTGATGTGCCATCCTGGAGGAGTTGGACTGCCTGTGCAACCTCTGTAGGGTCCAGGTATCATCTCATGCTACCAGTAGTGACACTGACCCAAGCCAAATACAAACCAGTGAAAAACAGTCAGAAAAGATTAAGGGAAAAAATGGCACAGGCCTCCACCTGGAAAACCATTCCTGTTTTGGGGGTTCTCTCATTGTTGCCCCTCTAGTGCACCAGTAAATTTCATTAGCACCAAAGCAGCTGAAACTAATTAACAACCCACTCTGCTACTTAACTGACCAGATCAATATCCCAGAAGTTTAATTGACTTGATGCAATACTCATTAAAAAGTGTTCCTTTAATTTTTTTGAGCAGTGTATTATGCCATAATCCAAAACGAGGACTTTAGAAACTAATATTTAGAGCGGAATTGGGTTGAGAGCAGATGTCATCGGGTGTTCATCGGACATATTCCATCATGGATGTTTCATTTAATCGAGCCAACAGCACCTCCACAAAGCAGTGGCCTTTCAAATGCTTTCTATCAAATTTAGCTTTTTCTGCAACTTACACAATGAATTAATTTGCATGTCATCATGCAAAACATCAACGAATGCACAACAGAAAGAATAATCAAAAGGCAAACACAATATTCCGTTCCAGATGACTTTAATATAGGATGTTGATTCAGTATCCAGGACAGGTAAACTATACAAAATAGTCCCAAGTGCACCAGCAACTGTTGTACTGGTTTACTGGTCCTTCAGCTCCTTCAGTCGCCTGATGGCAGACTTCACTGTAACTGCTGAAGTTGTGCTGAAAAACAAGTCCAAAAACTGTTAAGACACTAGATCACATTAAGTAAAAGAATGACTAGAGTAGGCTTAATTTAAATCCTTGAAACAATACCTTGAAATGCAATAACACTGAACATGCATTTGAAGTGGCCTTTTTCTACAAAAGACATCCTATTGTGGATTCCACCAAAAACTAGGAAAGCCGTAATCAGCATTGGGTTTGCTTTTAGTTTTACATTTCATTCCTAGTGATATATGTAGCTTTACAATGATGGGAAAGTGTACCCATCAAGACAACCCCTATGACCTTAAGTCATGCTAGACTGTTTACCTTTAAACTAAAGTGACATGTATGCGCTTTGACGTCAACTGCCTTTCTGACGACATGTAAAATGTCCCAAGTATACAAATTACAGACTGCAGTTTGAATGGCCTATCAACCATGACACAGTTAAGTCTGAAGAGACTACTGTCAACGTTTTCTGGACATTTACAAACACACCTTTATTAAGGAGCCAATTTACAATCCAACCTTGGACACAAACTCAATACCATGCATTCTGCATTAAAATACAATAACAAATTGAAACGCAAGCAAAGCCTAGATCAAGAGAAGTGTGAAGAAAAAACATGCGGATGGGCAACATGATGGCATCAATCAGCACAAGAACCTGAGAGCAGGTACATGAACTCACTTGTACGTCCAAGCTCCTCCAGCCACAGTCTTCATGCAGGACCCACAGTGCCAAATACCCACAGCTCTCCTCTTCATCCTGGTCTAAAAATACAGAAAAAAGAAAAAGGTCACGAACACATTCCAGGCTTGTAAAAAGCCAAAATGTAATTCTATGATCACTGTACTCCTATTATGCCTCAAGACTGTTAGATAACGAATAATGGGGTACCCACATCGCATTTCTAACAAGTATCTTGACCCTACTTAATTTGTTTTCTTTACCTTGCCACAGAATGAGCAGGTGTATTTGGCATGTTGACTGATCTCGATTTTCTTCACCATCTTCCTCAGCGACGCGCCATAACGCGTGCCATATTTGCCAACAATCCCCACCTTCTTGGTACGCTTGGCCTAAAGGAAAACCCACAACATGACATGACGAACTGTGGCGAATCTAGTAACGCACTTAAAATCATGCAGGGAACACGGCAACATACAACAAACTGACGGGGAAGTCGGCTGAATAAAAAGGTCAGACCGAGGGCATCCGCAAACTAAGGTGATTATGCTTTGTCAGAATAGTGAATCATGGGACAACATTAACAGCAGCAACACAACATTATTTCGCCTGGGCCCAACAACCGCCATAATTGACTCAACTCTCAGCGGAATAGCATAAGCAGCTTTGAATGCGAGGCAAAACCATTGGCTACGCAAAGTAAATTCCTAGCAGTGACGGGGATTTCTCAAGTTCACAGGTCTTTCTGGTGAAATGTATAAAGTTCGTGATTTCTGCTTTTTCGTACAATTGCGGTAAACAGCTGTAAGTACACAACGCTACCGGTGCAGGTCGGAAGCTAGGCTAGCCTGACCGTACTACTGGTGTAGGGAAGCAGCCATTGCTGCCACTACAGGACATGGGAATCTTGTTACTTTGCAAAATAGTACAATAAACAGCATTAATAATCACCAGATTGGATGTTACTAAATGTTCTGGAGCATTATGATACAAAAATATATCTGCTATCGGTCGTATTTACATAGATTCGAATGGATTATCATGGGGACATTTTCGGCTCACCATGGTATCAGTGGAGACGTCGGTCCAAAGAGAGAGTGCAAAGGGCGCATGTGCACTTTACCACTGCCAAGCGCGCTGTATTGTGGGACTTTGAGTGCATTGTGATAAAGTTCCAGCAGTTGACAATGTTAGGGTCTCTTTAATATACTTAGATAGATATGTAATCAGAACTGTGACAATAGTATGTTGAGAGTGTTAAATAAGTTAAGCACACTGCTGATAAAAAGAAAAGTATTGGTCCTTGGCAACCGTGTAACTATGGACGCTACGTACGTGTGGTATGTCACATGCATGCGCAGTTCAAATAAAATTGTATAGAAAGCCAAGTAGCCGCTGCAGCAGCAAAGCCCGTTTGCCCCTCCGTAGGGCTTAGACCTTAACTGAGACTACGTTTGCAAACAAATGCTTTACATGCATACAGTTTTAATCATAGACAGTGGTAGAGCGTATTTTAATGTAAGCCTAAAAGCATTCTCTTCAGGATGAAACTAACACGGAAGTTGGTGCTTGCGAAAGCTAAGGCCTCCGATCTGGACAGTGTCAAGAAATTAAATTGTTGGTAAGTTTCAAAGAGAAAATAGAAAACCCCTGTATTATTGATTAATTTATGGTTAACGTAGTAGTGTTTCTATTGATCGTCTCTCATTTGTACATTTTGTATGCGTAGGGGCTGCAATCTGACTGACGTGAGTACTTAACCATGCAGGCTGACCCCCCCCCCCCCCCCCCACACACACACACACACACATACACACACGCACACAAAATATTATGAATTTAAGGTTTGTTTATGTTCCGCCCTAATATAATTGCTAGTTTTGTGTCTTTTCTCCAGATTTCAATCTTCTCCCAAATATCCCACATTGAAGTGCTAACACTTAGGTGAATCTCTTTCTCTTGCACACACCCATACATGAACAAAATCACAAAATCCCATAACCACGCAGTAGACAGTTATAAGAGGGGGTAATTAATAACATTACTCTGTATGTTGTCTCTTTCCCACTCCCGTTATCCCTAGTGTAAACAGCATTACAACTCTCACCTCTCTTGCTGGCTGCTTGTCTCTGTGTGAACTATACCTGCGTCGCAACCAGATTTCATGTCTTTCTGAGCTCTCCCATCTGCGCCCTCTGACATGCCTGAGAGTGCTCTGGTTGGCTGAGAACCCATGCTGCGGAACTGACTCCAGCCAGTACCGGCTCACAGTCTTGCGATGCCTGCCCCGTCTTCAGAAATTAGACAATCAAGGTAGATCTGCTAAGTTTTTAAAGTAACCCTACTATTATTATTTGGTCTATACCTTTGTCAATTCTAGCCTAGGCAGTCTATCTGAAAATATGTTGGTGTATAAAAAATATATAAACATTGAAGCTACTATCTGTGCTAACATACAATTCTTTCCAAGTAAATATGGTTTGAGGTCTGGGAAAATCTATAAGTTATAATGGGCGTTAATGTTCTCTGTGTGTTCTGATACAATGAATGGATATGTTTCATAGTGGTGACTGAAGAGGAGCTTTCTCTTGCTGTGGTGGAGGGAGAGGAGATAGTCACACCCCCAGCAACTGCCCACACCCTGCTCTCAAACAATGGACTGACAGATGTAGAGACAGAGAATGACCCTCTGAACTACAGCATGGAAGAGACCAAGTAATGCATATGTGGCACATCCTGTCGATATGTCATTAATCACAAACATCTGCTTCGACACGTACATTTAAAAACACCCTGTCAGGAATGATCTTTTACACCTAGGAGCAAGATGGATCATTTGCTCAACTATAACCTTTTTACCAATTTTGAGATCAAACTACACCTGACAGATTAATCATTATTTTATTAATGGAGATCACAAATTAATAACTTGCCACACTGACAAGGACAGTATAGCAACATACATATATACTATATACATCATTTTCGTAACCATGCTGTCTTTGAAGAATGTTTCTCGTGCTCAACTGTGTGACAAATTGTAAAATTGTAATTCAGCCGATAATGTGATTTCAGACTAAAAAACACTTCTGTTCTCCCTTTGAAGTAAGATCAGGGAAAAATTGGGAATGAAACTTCTTCCCAGAGACAAGTTCCCCTCCCTTTCATCCCCATCAACTCGGGAGGTCAAACCGATTACCAAGAAGGTAACCAACACACTCTTAGTAGTCTTGTAGGCTACAAAACCCTAGATTCAAGCTTATAATTTAACTTACCATCATGCTGCACTATATAATAATTTTTTTTATGTTGATAGACTCACACACTAGAGGCCATACTGTTGCTGCTGAAGGACCTAGATGAAGAGGAACTACGCGTCGTACACACTGCAACACAAAACAAACTACAGACATTCACCCTCACCTCTGAATCCCTACCGCTCTCATTGCAGCTACAGGAGACAACAGATGCCCAACACTGATTACTTCTTGGTCCTGATTACCTTGCCCTGACAGAGATGCATGCGCCAGTAATAGTCCTTACAACTTATCTGCTCTGCATGAAGGGAGAGAGCTCTAGTCAGAGGTTATTCCTACAACAGCACATTACTTTGCCTTTTTTAACACAAAAGATTGTATGTTTTGCTACATGTAAATAAAATGTGTATCTGTGTAAATAATTAAAAATAGAAACGCTATTAATGTGTTTAATGTCATCGTATACAAAGATTGGCAACCAGACAAAATACAAACAGTGGAATTTGCATTACACAGTGCAACAGAAGTAACGTTTGATTTACATGCGGAATTACGAAATGAAACGACACAGGTGATAGGTTTCCCACCATTCGTTTCAATGAAATTGCTGGTGGAAAACAACATGGGTTTTCATGATTCCTTCACATTCACAGAGGAGTTCCTGCTGGGGAATACTGAGAGAACCACTTACCCATTCTCTCACAGAGAGAGGTTAGCAGAAAAATGACGACAACAACAACACATTTGAAAGAATGTGCCGAGTGCCATCGGGGTAGCTAACAAATGGAAGGTTGTACAGTTGTGGCAACCTAATACAGGCTTAAATTGACCACCACAGAGCTACTGACAAAGACAGACATTGAACCGTGAGGTCTATCCCATCCTTCACTCGGCCTCTTCCTTCTCCAGGAAGTCAGTCAGCGTGCTGGTTTCTACAGGAACAAAGAGGTACTCCACCCCATCAGCACCCTAAGAGATTATGGGTGGAGCAGTCAGCTTCAGGAAAATGCAAAGTAAAAGGACGAGTAAAAAATGAAGGACATGTTTTGGGTTGGTTGGGCTCACCTTACGTGTCCTTATCAGTTTATGGTCTCTGAATTCAGTAAGCTGAGTCCTCAAGGTGAGGTCAGAGTTGACCAAAAACGCTTCTCTACAACGCTGGTAGAAGTCCTGGAAAGACAAACCTGCAAACAGACGATGTGTTAAGACACTCTTTCACTTAAGTTAATAGGCGATGGGTGCATTTTAGGTTCTCTACCTGTGTAAGAAGGGTTGTCTTTGTTTTCCAGTTGAAATTCCACCAGTAGTTTGAAAATCCCTCTGTAGAAAGACACAAGCCAGAAAAAAAAAGTTAAAGGGCATTGCTTTGTTGGTTTTGTATTTTCAATAGATGAGCAATGTTTTAATTTGAGCAACGGATATTCAGTATGTGTGTCACCTTGCATTAGCAGTCAAGCTGCGAAGAACGTGTGTGAGGGAGGACAAAGCAAGAGCTCCAGTCTGTTGCACCAGGAGCGAGTTCTCATAAGACGTCTCCTCGCTATAGCGCTGGAAAGTCACACACTCCCACCACAGCCAGTTAAACTGGCTCTGCCTACACTGGTCCCACACTGAAAAACACGCACAATTGTTTTAGTTTCACAGGAGGGCTGGATAGACACCTCTAGGTACATATCCAAACACACCTACCCAGTGGAGCATTTATATGGTCAATGGACGCCACCAGGTGCAGGTTGGGAAGTGAAGCCAGCTGCCCCAGTGCACTCTGGGTCTTCTCCCCACGCAGCATTGGTCCATCGATGTTGTGTATAAGCAGGTACACGTGAAGCTCTGGACCTGAGAGTAGACACATCTCCAAACATGTTAGATCTCAAACCCTCACGTTGCCCCATCTAAAGGGTGCACAGGCAGTATTCCAAACACAACCGAGGGGAAAGAACACTGACTGTCTCTGAGGGTGGAGGTGATGTACTGGATCTGGTCTGTTGGGTTCCGGAAGGTTCCCTCGTGCTCTAGAACCTCAGTGGTCAGAGCATTCAGGATCTTTAGCAGTAGACAAACACAAGCCACGAAGAGGTTAGCAGAAAAATGACGACAACAACAACACATTTGAAAGAACAGCATTGTTGTTTGGCGCTATGTTTGTTTGTTAGTGTGAGTACTGACCGATTTGAGGGTGATGGAGGGGAAGAATCCGTTGACCACCAGGTGAACATCTTGAGAGAGCCGAGACACACGGAACTCCTCCAGAAGTCCCTTCTTACTGCCAAGGCCATAAACCAGAACGCTGAAACCTAACCTTCACACACACACACACACACACACACACACACACACACACACACACACACACACACTTCAATTTGTATGACTCATACATTTACAACAATGAAAACAGCATCATCCCATGCAAAGACAAATCCACACAGACTTACTGTAATTGCAGCAACCACTTGCTGAAGTGCTTCTGGTATTTGCTGTGGAGCTGTTCTATCTCTGTGGAGTAACACGAAGGCTTCCCTTCTAAAAGGCGGAACAATGTCTCCTGCAAACATACAACAGCATCATAGTAAGTAAAGTTCTCATGTATAAATAACATAGTGACAATGTGTGTTTTTGTACCGACCCGCTCGAGTTTTGGTGTGTGTAGCCTCTGGAGGGTACGGTCTGATGTTAATACTTTGGAGCTGCCGTGAGCTTCAAAATACTCCTCAACTAGACTGGGCTGAAAGGGAGACAGTACAGTTACGACAACATTAACCACCACACCAAAATAGACCATTCTGTTAGTATAGCTACCTGGTTCGGAGGCTCTTGGACACTTTTGCTCTTCTTGGCAGGGGTTTTGTATAGAGCAGAGGACTGACCCTTACTAGGGGTCCTGTGCTGTTTTACACTCTCCTTTTCTCCACCCTCTCTCTTCTCCTCCTCCTCCTCCTCCTGCTCCTCTTCATCATCATCATCCTCTCCAGAGTCAGAGGGTGAGAGCTCACTGTCGCTGTCTGACCGAAGACTGGGAGCTGATAAGACAGTTATTCAACCATGTAATTATATTTGCCCTGTATGTGCAGTAGCTCAGTAGTAGTTTACAGAATAGAATCGCTTCACGGTCAGTTGGCGACTTACTTGCAAGTCTCTTCCGGAGTCTGTGGGGCGTTGTGGAGATAAACTGCGCCTTCTTACCCTGCCAGGAAACAGAAGATGAAATGGGTTGGCTGAGCAGCACAGAGGCTGACACTACAGCAAGACTGACCAGAGGGAAAGTGGGAGCCCTTTTAACTAGGCGTTGTTAGTCATTCAACACCGTCTGTCTTACCTTTTGAGGGGTCCTGCTTTCATGTTCTACAAAAACAAAGCAAAAGAAAACATAACAAACAAATAAATAAATAAATAAATAAAGTTTATAAAAAAGCAAATGGTACAGAATTGAATCAGAAAGGGATTGAAGAGCTAGCGGACTCACTGCTGACGGGGGCACACTGTTCCGAGTCAGAGGAGGCACTGAAGGTCACACTTTTCCCTGGGGTTCGAGCCAACTCGTTCGCTGAAAAACAAAAGTAATCCGTGTATTGTGTTAAAAAAGAATAACGGGAGTATGAGTTTGCCTGCGACAGAAGAGTGGGCTGTGTATCCCACAATCCTGGGAGTCCAACCTTTTTGGGCCATTCTGTTGGAGCGTTTCTTCGTCTGGAAGGTGAACACTGAGGCTCCAGCAACTCCAGAAACACTGTCTCCTTCTGCAGAACACATATAAATCATTGCATAATCATACAGTGTGTTAATGGAGCTATATGCTGTTGACATTTGTTTTGAGACCTAAACACACCCTCAGCATGGTCTGTTCCGAGCGCCTGGACATAGTGATGCTCATTGAGGACCTCTTCTTCATACTCTGGTTCTCCACCTTGTTGACCTGATAGGCTCTTGAAAGAGACCAACTTTTGCGCAGTACCAGCGTTGCGACGCAAACCTAAACAAAACAAAAGCACTTAATATGCTGACACACCTGCTTGCTTACAGTTAAGTTTGAAGAACAATGTCTGCAGCCTACCGTCCTGTTTGTCCACAATATGTTCCAGAGCATCTCCATCGCCCACGAATCTCACTTCCAGCACACTCATTCCTAAATCCAAAACAACATTTGAGTCTCGAGAAAAGCGCTAAAACTAAATAAAATGGATTAACATCAACAGCGGGATTGTCCTACTTTAATAAGATTGGTCACTGCGACCCTTGGCTAGTAAACGTTACATAGAAAACAACCAGCTGTATTTGTAAAACTTCCCAATTACGTTACTTTACAAAACACAAACGGCAAACAAGGCAGTATGAATACTGCACACAGTAATGTGCAACCGGTCTAAGGCAATCACTCACCCAATGCAAATCTCTTTACTGAAACATTCACGCGAATAACACTGACAGATTGTACAGCATAAACAGACGTGGCGTGTTCAACACTCAGCGCGCCATCCTCTAAAGTTTTAAATCACGTGACATGTGAAAGTTCATTTAGCGGCCAATAAAGTTTTAGATTTCCGTAAAACATCATTTCCCAGAATACATCACTCTTCACTCCCACAGCAAAGTTCGACTCGAATACTAATGTATGTATTTCAGTTCCGGCTATGGTGTTTTACCGGTACATACATTTTTAAGATAAAATCTTTTAACATACATTGAATGAAAACACTTTACAAATATATAACTGTTAAACATTTTTTTTATTGGTTGAGGAGTGTTTATCTGTGTCAGAAAGGATTTCAACGTGAATAATTCAAAACGTGTATAAGTAGTAATTTATTAGTGTAATTGTGTGAGTCCACTATGTCCAATCTATATTATGTTGCACATAGCCACATGCTCATTCACCATCCACGTGTTGGTGTCCATCTCCCCACTAGATCTCCCTGAGAATGGACATGGTAGACAGGGTGCATCATTGCAGTTGCACATGACTGCAGGAAGAAAGAAGGAAAGAATGAAAGAGACATAATTAAAAATCTAAAATAATAATGTGAGTTCAACAGAGATTGGTAGTATTTACGTGGTAAGGGATTAGTCTGAGCAGGCTGCCTAGAGGGAACCTGCTGTAGTCCAATTTCCCCGAGATGGACTCCACTCTGCCGTGCTCCTGGGTCATAGACAGCAGTCTGCAGTTCAACACGTTATCAAAGATGATAATGAGATCATATAGAATGTTTTACTTATTTTCGCTTATTGGTGTTAAGGTGAGATAAAGTAGAATAATAGCATCACTTTAAGTCAGGCTGTCCTTCAATCATAGCATAACCAGTAGGCAGTTTTCCAGCTCCGTCCAGACTGAAAAGAATTGAGACAAAACAGGTTGTAAGTTTGTAAGTAATTATTGCAGTGGGTGGCTATATTAATAATGTATTCATAACCTGAGTCCAGTCCATCCACAGTCAATGAGGAGTTGTTTCCGGTGAGGGCTGTGACCTATGACCCTTGTCAGAACTCTAACAGCTATGTCCTCCAGACTGCAAGAGCCAATCACTGACTGCTGCATGTCTATGGATGGGTAATCAACGTCATATTAGGGTCATGTCAATATATGTGTCATTATTTCTCTCTCAAAAAAAAGTTAAAACCCAAAAGAAACATACCATAAAATGCATAATTTCCCGGATGCACCTCACTCAGTAGACCCATGTCTTTGATTGGATGGCTACATGAGGGGGTTGAACCAATGCTAGACTTGCAGGTGATGCCAACAGCCTTCAGTCTGTAGAGAAACCCTCACAATGGCTATTAAGGCTTTTAAGGTTTTTAACACATCATCTAACTGAAAACAATGTCTGTGTTTTAAATTTTTTATTTTAACTTGTTCTTACTTATCCATGAACGATAGCGTAAATGTGGTAGTTTCCTGGGCGACGGCCTGTATTTGCTCCACCCCTCGGCAGTTGTAAGTGTTTCCACAATGGGCGTAGACACCAGTGAGCTCCACTCCCTCAGTCTCAGTGATAGCTTCAGCCAATTCCAGCGCCTCCGGTTTTGTGTGCAGCACACCCGCTACAGAGCACAAAGGGATCTTAAGGCGTCCCATTACGACTTTGTAACATGCTAGTGCATCAAGACACTGATTTCCCATCCCTGCAGTCTCACCTCTTCCATTGCCACAGTCCAGTTTCAGCCAGACATGCCACTTCCTTCCATTTTTCAGTGGTTTCTTCCTGAGTTGCTCCAAGGCATCGCGGTGATCCAATAACACCTGAAATAGATTCAGCCTCTCAGACAGAGCGGCACAGCGCTCTACCTACACATACACAGACAAAGACAAAGACACACACACACACACACACACACACAGAACGGAGCTCATGAGACAATAGTCACTGTGCTGGCCAGTAGTTTTGGGTAGAAAACACACTATGTTTGAAACTAGGAAACCTCCATCCCCAGAACACATGACAACTTGGATCAAACCCGTAGTTTAACTTCTCGTTAAAATTAAAAGTCAACTCAGCTAAGAGACGAATTTCAACCTGCGAGTGTTAATTCCAAGGCTCTAGTACATTGGGGAATTAGATATGGTGAAGACTCACTGTGAAAGTAATGTACATTGTGTACTGAGTGGAAACAAATAGGAGGTTTTAATATTATATTTAGCCCAGGTAGAGAAAAGAGTAAGGCTGGTGTGATGAAGAGTACCTTATCAAGCGGAACGGAGTAAGCATACAGGATGTCATCAAAGCCATTGTCTGCATAGAAACTGGCCTCTGCCAGCGTGGAGACAACAATACATCTCCGAGATCCACCAGTCATTATATCAGCACACTCCCTGGTAACACACACAAGCTCTCAAAAAATTATAGTAGTGCCAAACGTACAGGGGGATGGAAACTGTGTATGTGTTAGTGCACCATCTTACAGAGTTTTGTGCGTCTTCATATGAGGTCTTAGCTGGACCCCCAGCTTCTTACAACGTTCCCTCATCCTCTCAGCATTGCTCTTCACTATGTCAACATCCACCACAAGAGCAGGGGTAAATAGAGATGATATAGGCCCCCCTTCCATAACTGCGCGGCCGCAAGAAAAACACACGCATGCGCGCGCGCGCACGCACGCACGCAGACACACACAGACAGAAGTGGACATGCGCACGCAATAAAGCGATTAAATTATTGTGCATGACTTAATTTACTCGACTATGAGATCTGAGAACACAAGGATAAATTACTTAAAACGGCACTGCATACAATTCTTACAGAACATTCAAGTATAATCCACAGCACTGTATTTACTCTTACCTTTCAAATTTATATCAACCTGAAGACCTTTGAGCTTTCAGAGTAGCCTAACTAAATGTCCGACTGTCCGTATACTTCGATCGCTGTTTTGCCTCTATTCTCTACGGTGTCCTTGCATGATCAAACAGCGTCCCTGCAAAGCAAACAGATTTGCTTCATTCTTGTAATCATCTAGAAAACATTGCATTGGCAATTTTCATTTGAAGGGGCGTGTAACAATCTTTTGGTCTCCCGTTACTCGTAGGCCGCATACATCGCACACAGTTCGTTTTTCTGCTTTAATCAATCACGAAACCATTCATTTAGACCGGCTGGAATAATATATTGGAAATCTATTTGACTTGTGTAATTATGAGAATTTATTCATTTAGGATACTTTTGGGTCCCAACATATAGGCTAGGCTTACTCATGTGATAAGGTTTTCCATGTCAAGTAGAATGCGTTGATAATGATCGTAATCTATTTCGTGGGGCTGAAAGTGTCAAAATTTAGTCCTGAACAAATTGTCATGCTATCAAAAAACTTGAATTCGTTTTGCTATCAGATAACTGTACAAGTCAAGTATACGTTTCTATGGAGGACGATTTGTACCAATATTAAACAATAAAATAAATAAAAAGTAACATTTTGACCGAAATAATTAAACAAATGAAACACATTTAATTATTTATGTACTTATTTCATCAAGCAAAAGCAATCGACTTAAATTGACCGACCAATCAACTGTTAGACCCTCCCACTGCCATTGATGGATGAAGTTGACAGATTTATTTTACAGTGCACAGTACACCTACCATGAAATAAATAAATGCAGAGCAAAATAATTAAATGTGACAATAAATCAATAAATCAATAAATTTGTAAATAATTAATATTAATAATTAATGAATAATTAAATACTGAAATGTATGTGTATATATACATATATATATATATATATATATATATATATATATATATATATATATATATATATATATATATATATATACACATATATATATATATATATATATATACATATGTATATATATATATATATATATATAAATGATGGCAAACGTGCATAAATAACATTTGTTACATTTAATTATTTCAGTAAACATTTCACTTTTTATTCATTCAATGATTTAATATTGGCACAAATTGTCCTCCATATGTTACGCAATGCCCAATTAAATTAAATGTATGTATACGCTTACCTGTCTTAACTACATTTTACAATGTGGGACTGATGGTGGATAGAATAAATTTGGTTAAAGGTAACATTTAGTCCAAAGACTTTATTTGAGGTTTATTTAGTCTTTTATGGGCCAACAAATTGGGGTGTTGTGTACAAAACAGGTCTGCAATTGCTGAAAAGTTCACACAGATGTAAATATCTTCACTTTAAACGTGACAGTATGCTCTTAGTTTTTGTTGCTGAAACCCCTGTGTGCTGAACCATAGAGCAACTGCAACAACTTTTCTTGACGTCCAAATAGATTTGCACATTTTTATGCTTTGGTACACACTTTGAAACACACTCACACAAAGGCATGCACACGCATACACAGAGGACAACACAAACATAGGTCTGTATTCACATCAGCTGTTTTTTTTATTAAACTTGATGTTTACAAATGCTTTGTTGATTTGTTGTTTTCTATAGGTTTCGTGTGTATGTGTGTAGGCTTTTTATGTAAGTTCGTCGTGTGTCTGTATGTGTGTGTATTTACTGTATTGGAAAATGTGTGTTAGTGTATATGTGAGAATGAATTACATAGAGGAATCAACTCAGGCACCCAGTGTTTAAATGATCCCCTGCATTGGTATAACTGATTTGTTCTTTTTTTTAGATTAGCACCTTTAGTGTAAATACTGACTCTAGTGATGGGACTGCATAGTAACTTTTCTTTGCATAACAAAAACAAAACAAAAAACAAATAACATCTAGAATTTTACTCCTACACATTCAATATCAGCACACCCATTTTTTTTTACTTTTGAGTGTTCTTTGGTTTGTAGCAATTGCCATAGAATAAGAATGAAATAAACAGATCATTTCCATTTAAATTATCATTCAGGTAATATGTAACCTTTTGATGTCACTACTTGGAACATGTTGATTACCAGAACCTAGTACATTATTACCTAGTAAATCACAACTGTGTTTTCCTCAGTGCTTCACACGAGCATGCTCCACTGTGCTAATGCCACCACACCGTTGATGCGTCTGGACAGTGTGCCTGTCTCAGGACCTGCGCGTTCTAATTCCACGGTGTTCAGCGGCGGCCGTCCGCTCCTTAGCACACCCAGCGGATGAAGCGCTCAAAGAAGGAGGGTTTGGTGAGCGCCGCGTAGTCGTCTCCCCTGAAGATGGCCGAGGTGTCTCCCAGCACCACTTTCTGCAGCACATCCTGGTTCGTGTCGCTCCCCATGGCGAGCACGGTGGGGATGCCCTCCACCCGCCTCATGGCCGACACGCCCTCCTCCAGGCTCTCCGTGGCCGTGATGCCGTCCGTGATGAACACAAACGACAGCTCGGCGTTACGACGAGCCAAGCGACCGTTCTGAAACACACACACACACACACGCAAACACACAATATATGACATATATTTGCATACAAACAGAATCACAATGTGAATTAATATCCTCTTTAATCGTGCTATCGGTCGAATGGCAGTTGAAAGGGAACCCAGTGAGAAAAGGTGTGTCTCTGTTTGTGAATGCATGCGTGTGCACATACCGGGGACAACACCAGGTTGTTGACCGCATGTATGATGGCACTGCCCAGAGAGGAAGAGGAGTCCATGTAGTTCATGGCAGCCAGCGAGTCGGCTATCACCGTCAGGTTATGCGTGAGAGCAAACTCCACCTTCTGTTCAGCCTGGCTGCCGTACTGCAGCAGGGCAACGCGGGCACTCTTGTCGTCTAAGGGCCCTTTGGACAGAGTCAGGCGACGGGCAACGTTCTCGATGAACTCCCTGGCCCGCCGATGGTTCTCCTGCCCCATGCGCTCGGAACCGTCCAGCATGAAGACCAGGTCCACTGGCCTCTGGACACAGCTGGCCACAGCAGGCTCTGGAACAGAGACGCACACACACACACACACACACACACACACACACACACACACACACACACACACACACACACACACACACACACACACACACACACACACACACACACACACACACACGTACACACACAGAAACACACAATACAAATAGGGAACAACACAAATAGAAACATTAGAAATATGTATGCAGAGCAGCTTTGCAGGTGGAATTTCAGTCACATTAGAGACACAGCAAGATGAACCATCAATTATAAAGTTTATGTTACATGATAAGTTCATATGATCTTTGACCATCTTTGATCAGCTGTGCCTTCATGCCAGATTAACTAGATTAAAACAATAGGAACGTGTCATTTTGCTGCACTGTTTATTTTTCTTTCATGTAATACATTATTTTCAATTTATCTGTAAATATTTGATATCAGCTTCTATTGCAGTCATAGACAATAACATACAGTAAAAAATCCTACCAAGAGCTACTATGTGATAACAATTTCAACAGATCAATCAAGTCTAAACAAAAGCCCAAGTACATGCACATTGAAGCTTTCTATATAATAACTAATAATTCCATCATTACAATATGCCAAAGCCAAATATAAAGTCTGCACTACTCCTCAAACTCAACCACAACGAACATAGTTTGATCATCCAACACACAATTATCCCTAAATCTGTAACCACACAGAGATGTGCAAAACTGCAAAACAACATTATACTGAGGGATTCATAAAGTGAATGGCTCACAGTGGAAAAGAGGCTTCAACATTCAAGCCACAGCATGAATGGCTCTTTACAGAGCTGTGTGTTTGTGTGTGAGTGTGTGTGTGTGTGTGTGTGTGTGTGTGTGTGTGTGTGTGTGTGTGAGTGTGTGTGTGTGTGATAGACAGATGACATCAGTTTTCCACCAAATGGAAAACTTTCTTTCCAAATGGGAGGGGGTGATATGCATCATATTTTAACGGTCATAGTTTTCGAAAAAAAAAATAGAAAGCTTAAATAATCAGCCAGGAAATTAAACCTTGGTCTATCAAAAACTGGCTTTTGCCAACAGCTAATTACTCACGTCATTGGTCCACATTCAAGCTTATACATGCACCTAGTTCTTTTTAACATGAGCTCCGTACGAAACTATACACCGAGACAATTCTTAACTGCTGGTACCTATTCTAAATCCAGCAACAGGCCACAAACTTAGACTTGGCGATCCACCAAGAGCGAACAATATTTGTCATACTAATTATGAGCTGGCATGGCGGGAGAATCATTAGCAGAGTCCTATGGCTTTGGCCGGGTCTCCCATGATGTCTCCGTAGACTAGTTTGAAGGAGTCGATGAACAGCTCGGTCCACTGCTGCCTGTCCCCTCCCTGGGCCAGCCTGGCTCTCTGGGCAGTGTAGGCCATGGTCGCCACCCCAACCCCGTACTGTTGCTCACTCAGACCACTCAGAAGGTTGGCCACGCCCGCCACAGAGGTGGGCACCAATGGAGGGCTGCCCTCCTCGGCCAGCGGCTGCCAAGGGGGAGGGGCCGGGCCGGCAGATACGCCCCCTCCTGTAAGAAGCGTGTGGAATAACAGTGGGCGGACTCCCACAAACACGGCGCATCAAAACATCCAAAAGGTTGTCACAAAATGGCCGACGGAAAACAACACAGCCCTGAGCGCTCGTCTTTTTCTTTAGAGTTATTTTCCTGTCAGGAAAGGAAGCTAATGAAGGAAGCTAATGCGCAACAGGCCCAATACGTTTGTGTGTGCATACAAACTGACGTTAGCCCAGAACCAAGCAGAACCTTATCATAACACGGTTGGCCATGCAGAAAAAAAAATCCAACGTGTCTCGGGAGTCATGGAAACAAATCTTAACGTTTCAACATCGTCTCACCTGTCTTACACGGGAGGTCCGGGCACACGACGACCGGGTCTGAGAAAAGACAGGAGAGGCGGAAAGAAAGAAAGACAACAGAACGTTAGTTCTCCAAACGACAGGGTTACACGCGCTCCCAGTGAGTGTTCATTGGATATCCGTGCTGCATTAACCCGCGGGCTCGTTGGCGCGCGCGCCGTCTTACTTGGACAGAGCACCTCCTCGATCTTGTCGATGAACTCCTCGGCCACCAGGTCGGAGAAGCGCCTCATGCCCAGCACCCTGCCGTCCTTCTGACAGGCGATGCTCTTCAGACTCTCATTCTCCTCCAGCTGGTCGAACATGTCGCCGATGCCGATGGCGCTCACGTCCACAGTGGGATCGCTGTGCGGCCACACACACACACACACACACACACACACACACACACACACACACACACACACACACACACACACACACACACACACACACACACACACACACACACACACACACAGTCAGCGTGACACAACAAAAAGGAACGATCCGCTTCCACAGCCAAACCTCCGTTTTGTAAGACCCCGCGCCGTAAACGGCAGCAGCACCACGGTCGACGTGGGACCCTCACAGCCTCTCCCCTGCCCCTGTCCCTGTCCCTGTCCCCCCGTCCCGCCCGTCCCGCCCATCCCGTCCCCACCCCGTGTACCTGCAGAGGTAAGTGAGCAGGGAGTCGTCGTCCCTGGGGTCGAAGCGGCCGTCGGTGATGACCACTACGGTCACGTTGGCCTTGGCGCGGCGGCTGTCTCGGATCAGGTTGTCGTAGGCGTACTTCAGAGCGGACGGGGTGAACGTCCCGCCGGCGATCCACTCCAAATTCTTCACCGCCTCCTGCAAACACGGAAGGACGCGCGTAAACGTGACGTGTTGCACCTGCCTTGCGCTTACGTTTGATACACCGAGTCATTGCTTGTACTAAGCCGTTGTGGGTATTAGGCTCGCGATGGTTCTGTTTTGTATCCTGATGCTCAATATAACACTTGTTTAGCTCTTATCTAGGTGACTTGGACAGGGATGCCCTCATCTTATCTACCTGACTTGTGTTTGTTTTACCTTCTCTTGTTGAAAGCACTACTTTTTGTAAGTCGCTTTGATTAAATGATTGATGTAATGTAATGTAATGTAAGAATGTGCTTGTTTTGACTTATTTCAGACAGGGAAACGAGAGAGGGAGAAGGAGGGAGCGACAGAGTGTGTATTGTACCTTGAAAGCGGACAGGGAGTCGATCTTGGAGTCATTGAGACGGATGGCCTGGAAGGTTCCGCTGTGGCTGTACTGTACAACTCCTACTCGGGTACCTGAGAATAGATACACTGGTAATACGCTGCACCAAGATAACTGCATATAATGGTAAATGTGTGTGTGTGTGTGTGTGTGTGTTTGTTTCTGGATGGGGGTGCGTGGGCTGGCTGCACCTGTCTCTGAGTTCGGGTCCTTAGCCATGGATCCCAGTCTGTTGATGGTGTTGATGACAAAGTTCTTCTCCAAGGTAAAGTTGGTCAGGCCCACGGACTCTGAGCTGTCAATCACAAACACAATGTCCAATGCCCCGCATCGCTTCTCGCAGTCTGCAGTGGGAAAAGCACACACACACACACACACACACACACACACACACACACACACACACACACACACACACACACACACACACACACACACACACACACACACACACACACACACACACACACATACAAACACACACACACAGAGTTGGTTAGCTTAAATACAAACAGTGTTGTATGGCATGTTGCACCATGGGACCTGGCTTACCACAGCAGCCACATGTCTCTCTGATGTAGTTCATGACGTCGCACTCCTACAAACACAACAGAGCCACTCTCCTGTTAAGTACACATAATCAATCATAATGATTAATCCATCATCGCATTGGAAAACAAGATAAAACATTTCTTACTGTAAGACCGGGATCTCCCTCGGGGCCGGGGTCACCCTGTAGCAAGCAGAGATTCAACAAAATGATGTCACACTATTCAGTTCATGTTGGAGCTCACTGATCAAATGTTGTTTAAGGAAATGTAAGACATCTCTGGTTTGGATACGATCACAGCCTTCGGACAGTTTAGTCTGGCTTGTATTGTTTTAGTGGAGCAGAGGCAGATGAAGGTCACGGCTAAGAGAAGGTCGGATCCAGCTCTAAGCGGATCAGGAGTCGGTGTCTCCTTTCAAAACAGGGCCTGTTGCGTCGTCTGTTGATAGTGCGTACTCACATCTCGTCCACCCTCTCCTCTCGGTCCTCTTGGGCCATATTCCCCCTGAGGTCCTGGCTCTCCCTGTCAGAACAGACACACGTCAACGTACCGCGACGGCAGAGTACAGTGGCCTGACGCGACGCTATGGCAACACGACTTCACCCTCCTCCCAGCCCGACAGCATCGTGCGACAGACGCGCGGCGTTCGACTCACCTCCTCCCCTGACGCTCCTTTGGTTCCCGGGTCTCCTTTGGATCCGCAGTCACCTCGGCTGCCCCTCGGCCCAGGGCCGCCCTTATCTCCTCTGTCACCCTGTCAGTTCACCCAGCCACAGGATCAACCCTTTTGGTTAGCCCACTGTGTTGCTGCGTACCAGTCTATTGATTTGATATGAGGGAAAGGTGTGTAGGTGTGTGTTCGTATCACCGTCTCTCCTCTTGGTCCTGGGTAGCTGAAGCCAGGTCTTCCGAGATCCCCCTAAGGTTGGACGTGCGTGTTTAGCACTTTGAATTGTAACGTACCGACAATAAAAGGTGTGCGCACACGAACACACAGACATTCTTTTTGATCTGACACTCTGAGGCACACACACACACACACACACACACGCGCGCAAACACAAACTTTTGGTCCAATTTGTCCAGGGTCTCCTCGTGGTCCCGAGTCTCCAGGATCTCCACGGGAACCCTAAGCACACGCAAATAGTGATCAGTTACCACAGTAACCTTAGCTACGTTG